>OMOT01018230.1:1568-14363 GCA_900312575.1 Acanthochaenus luetkenii | reverse complement strand
GGGGGGTTGGCGAGTAAGAGAGAAAGAGAGAAAGAGAAAGGAGAAAAACACGGCGAGGTTAGCTCACAGCCGGGATTCCCGCTCACGCAGTGTCACAAACAAAAATGGTGCATAAGTTTGAGCGTGCCTGTGTGACTTGGCGACTACGTGTGATGCTATGTGTGCGTTTGATAGACTGTGTGCCTGCCTGGGAAGATGCACATGTGGGTGTGCAGTGCATGTGTCAGTGTCTATGTACGCAGTGTGCGTTGAGCAAGCAGTACTGGGAAATGAATGAGGTATGTGTAATGGCTTGCTGCTCTGCTATGTTCATTAGGGCTACCACACGTGTGTTTGTGTACACACAAAATCCTAGGGAACAGTAGGAGGCATGGAAAGTGTTCCCTGCACAACAGCTCTTGAGGTTTGGTTGTCAACATTGTCAGTGCAACATCGCTGACAGTACGACACGAGACAGATGCTGACGCTGTGGCGGATTACCCCACATCTGTTTGGCTCGATTGAATGATCTAGTCAAGTCTAGTCATGTTTGGTGAATATATATTATTCGGAGAGGGAGCGAGAGCCGCCGCGCCCTTTCAAAGTGTACGCATTGTGGTGCAGTGGCATGCCAGAGCACCATATATACTGTGTGTGGGCCATTTCCCCACCATTCAAGCTACATATATAACCTGCTGCCTGTGTCTCCTTGAGTAATTCTCGATGGTACCTTACATCTTTCTGGATCTAGAAAGCTTAGCATAAACCCATTTTGTCCCTCCTCATATATCACTTCACTCCCATCCTATTATTCTTTCACACGTAATCATTAAGTGATTGTTTTTCTCTGGGTTACAGAGGTAATTGTGATATATCTTCTGAATGCACCATATGGTTCAGAGGAGCATGGAAACACTATGGCAAAACAATGTATAAAATCTAATTCATAACAGAGTCAGATTTTCCCCACCGGATTAAGTGGATATAAATAAGAGACCCTAATGCACTGTGACACATTTGGCAAGGCCCATTACATATACAACGCATATATTTCAATAGAATGTGCTGTGAGGCACTCTTTGAATCCCCTTCCCCCAAAAAATACGGATCTTATGTGCCAGATCATATAATAAACACCCTTTTATGTATTGATGCTAAAGCTCTGACACATAATTGAATGGTTTAGCCAACTGAGTTGGAGTGAGACCAATTGATGATTAGAGTGTGGCATTTTGAAGACCAGTGTTTTCCATGTGAACCAAGTGTGCTAAGTTATGAGATTTGTGTGTAGAGTTTTGCAAAAATGGGATTTAGAATTGCTATTTGAGTGAAAACAATGGAATTGAGCTCAGAGTTTTGTTTTCAGAATTGTGAGTACATAGTTCCATTTTTTGGAATGTACACAATGGAGAAAAACTGTCAAAGCCAGGCTGTCCCAACGTCATGAAATGTATGGCCCTTGTTAGTGAAGCCATTACGTTGATGCTGAAGTTGTTTTCCATATGAGGCTGGGCTGAGCTGGCTAACCCATCGCCCAGTTTACTGGGAGTTTCACTTCTACAGCTGCTTCCACCGGTTCCCGAAAAACTCTAAGAAACAGACTGGGGTACAGCTGGCCTTCCTATAGGTGCCATTTATAACAGCCGCTCGTCTGACAGTGACTCACAGCACGCACACACTCAACTGTATATCACACTGGAGGCGGCAGTGGAACTGTACAACAACAACCGAGACATCGGTGATGAAACACGTCGTGCTGAGTTGATGAATAGGTCACGCAGCCTGGAGTACTTCAAGATACATTCTGAACTCAGCCTGAAGCTTGCAGTAAACAACACTCAGGTCTTTCAGTCCTCAGGCAATGCTTTCTGTTGCGCGAAATGACCATCGGCACAATCGTTTGCATGAAAGAACTCGCACCGCTTCATCTGATAGTGTCGTATCAGTGTGCATGATTGGCGGAGCAGTTGCTGCTGGCAGCAAATTCTTCTTAACCAGCCTAAACATTTGAGTAAATACTTCAGGTACAGAAGCTATTTCCCTCCCCTGGCCTTCTGAGGGACAGCAGAAGACCAGTGGTGTGTGTGTGTGTGTGTGTGTGTGTGTGTGTGTGTGTGTGTGTGTGTGTGTGTGTGTGAAGAGTGTAAGGTGGGATTGCAAATAAAAGTCCTGACCCCAGGCCATGGAATTCCAGGTTTGTTCTAGGAACATGCCCAGCACTAAGAGCAGGCGAGCCCGAACCCCCCTGGGCCAATTCAGCCTTACACAACATGTCTGCAGCACACACACACACACACACACACAAACAAACACACACAAACACACACACACACACAGACACATACACACACAAAGCAGACAGTCCCCTACCCCCTTCCTTTTGTTGTTGTTGTTTTCTCTTCTCCCTTTCTCACAATGGAAAGGCATCTCCACTCTCTCAGAGGCCACATTGCGAGCTTTTCTCACCAGCGGAACAATAAACCTTGGACTTTAGTCGACCAACTGATCTTTAGATACAAGTGGTAGATAAGAAACAGGCGTTTGTGCTCTAGCTAGGAGTAGCAAAAACACACAAACACTCCCTTTCTCTCAAACAGTGCCATCAAGCCGCACAGAGGCTACTCCGAGCAGCATCAGCCTCCTGGGGTCGAGACGGTCGCTGAGGCCCCAGCAGCATCGCGGCCGGTCGGTGAGTCGCTGCCGATACAAAGCTCCTTTGAGCTTGAGCATTGTGTCCTCCCCAGCCTGTTCTCGATGATTAGTCAGCAATCTGCTATCATACAGGGCCCTGGCCTACTTCTGCACAGGAATTTGACCTATGACATCAGTCTGCTGCAAAGAGGCCAAAGTCTGTCCGGCCAGGGCCCTACAAAGCTGCAAGGTCTTTTAAAGTCCGGGTGGCGTGCTTTGAAGACTTTCGCAGTTTTGAGTTTCCTATGTAAGTGACCTCTCACCCTCTCTGTCTCTCATTCATTCACACACACACACACACACAAGCTACACGGATATACACACACAGACGTGCGTGCACATATACGTACTCACACACATGCGTACACACACACACACACACACACACACAGAGGGATGAAACAGAAACGGATGGAGGAGGGGGTTTGAGAGAAGGAAAACAGAAAACGTGAGAACAGAAGAGGAGAAGAAAGGCTGATTAATCCTCCCTTTGGTGGTGTTCTCAAGTCTTTTGATTGGGCCGCTGATCTCTCCCTCTTGCTCTGCCTCTCTATTTTTCTGCGAGGTGGTTTGATGTTACATTCTTTCTTATCAATAGTACCTTTGCATCAATTACCCAACAAAAACATCCTTCAGAGGGCAGGGGATGGGGGAGAGCAGTGGGATGACTGGGGGGTTTCTGAGGGGGAGTGTGGGAGACAAGCTCCTTGTAGCGCATTCCAAGCCTTTGTCGTCCCTGGGAATTTGTTTCCTGTCAACGTCTTAAGCCAATAGATAATACGTTATCAGGGATGAGTGGAGCCCCCCCCCCGGTGAGAGAAGAAAATATATATGAGGAAATAGCTTTTAAGTGAGATGTCTTCTTTAGTGATAAATGCTCGCTGGTTTTTGTCTGCACCGGTAATCATTAAAAAAGAACAGGGTGACTCAATTGGTAGAGTCATGATATAAAGCATGGGAGAGCAGGGGAGAGCAGAGATTGAGTGGCCCCCTTGGGACCCCCAGAAAATGATTATCAAGAAACTTGATAAAGTCAAGAGGCTGCCGGGTTCTTACTAGAAGTAACATAAAATATGTTTACAGATTTCTGTCTAATATGGATGTTTT
Source organism: Acanthochaenus luetkenii (assembly GCA_900312575.1). NCBI lineage: Eukaryota > Metazoa > Chordata > Actinopteri > Beryciformes > Stephanoberycidae > Acanthochaenus > Acanthochaenus luetkenii. Next base: position 10,586 of record OMOT01018230.1, on the reverse strand, counting down.
GGGGTATTATTGCATAGCTATTTGGCCTAATTTATGAGGTGCTCCACACATGAGCTCGTTCTGTTTTATGGCCCTGTGTTTCCCGTGTCTGCAAAGAGATGTGTGTGCCCTCTAGACGGCCGGCCTGGGGCCAGTAAACCTCGCTCTGCACAGGCAACCGCAACCATTCTCTCTAAATTACATCACTTTTCCAAACCCCACCAGAGGAACCTATGCTCAGCTGCTGCTGGATTCAACTCTCCTTTTTTCACCTTTTTTTGTTTTTGTACTTCTCTCCTCATCCCTCTTCTCTTTCCTCCATTTCCAACTGCCTACTTTAAATCTTGTGCTTTCTCTGACTCGACCTTGTCACCTAGCTCAGCCCAAGCAATTTAGTTGCTTGTAGGAATTTCAAGGAATTTGATACTTTTCCTCTTTATTTTTATTCTTGCTGCATATAAATCTAACATTTATTACTTTGGAGAGTCCCAGACTTCTCCGGTGCGCTCCCCCTCCTCCCTCCGTCTCTCTTTAGATCCCCTCTCCTTTTCATCCCTCTCCGTCTATGAGCCCTATATGGAAGGAAGTGACTGTGGGTCAGTGGTATGTCTGCAGAGTAAACAGTGGCTAGCAGAGGCTTGGGCCAGGCTTATCAGGTCGCGTCTGTCGGATTGACCCTCCACTCCCTATTTGTTTAGACGTCGTGACAGGCGGGTCACCGCTCCACATCCTCCTCCGACTCCGTTTCATTATTCCCACACCTTTATGTTGTAAAAGTGAAAGGCCATGTTTTACATCTTTAATTAGAGGGCAAACAAGCAGCCGGAGGCGCATTTAGGGAAACCAAACACAGCATAAAGGACTCGGGGCACCACCTGAGGGTCATGATGCACAGCGCTAAGAGAGGCATCTCTGATATGTGGCTCGCTCTACGCCAACAGTGGGGAAAGGTAAAGGCACGTAGTGCACTGTTGACTATTAAATATTTACAGCTCACTTCAACAACAGGAGGAATGCAAAGGGACGTCTCAATGTGAGGATACTAACCCCCCCACCACCACCACCACCTTCCTCCTTTCTCCTCCTCCTCTGTGTGTGGTACCGCTGTGTTCTTCAACTGTTCCCCAGGTCTGTCTGAGGCTGCTGTGGCCTGTCAGCCTGTCAGATTAAAGCTTCAGCCTCCCAGAGTCTTCCTTAAATGCCACGCGCTTTGTTTTCATTGAGAAAGGGTGTAGAATGTGTGTGATCTCTTGTCGGCCTCTCTATCATCCATCTCTGCCAGGGGGCAGAGGGGGCAGAGAGGGTAAAGGTGGGTTCAGGCAGGGGCAAGGGGCAGGGTCATCCAGGGGGAAGAGCAGGGTCAGAGGCTAAGCTGGGTTACCCCCCAGCTTCTGCGTAGGAGAGGAGGGGACCTGGAGAGAGGCCTACCGGACACACACACACACATGCACACACACACACATGCACAAGCACACACTTTTCTGCCCACTAGTAATAAAGCCTTCCACTGACATTTCGCTCATGTCTGCAACACTGCCGTTATTCATGCAGAGCGTGGCCCGTTATTGAGTGCAGATGTGGGACTGTAATGAGCTTTGGCTCTGGCACCGACTATCCAGAGATGAACAGAGGACTGTGCTGTGCCCTGACATAGAGAAAGAGAGAAAGAGATGGATGAAGAGAGAGAAATGGATGAACTGAATGAGATGAGTCTGTTGTGTAAGCGCTGGGGGAGTAGAGGCTCTCCAGGGGCTTCTGCAGGTGCAGAACATGTTGTTTACCTGTCCTCACTGCTGTGGACCCCCTCAGTCACCTGTGGCTTCTCAATGGAGCAGTGTGCTTCTGGGACGGTGTGGACAGGGGGATTCACTGAAAGAGAGGAGTAACTGCAGCTTTAAAAAGATTCCTTGGCTTATTCAGTCTGTGCACATCTGTAATCGGCTGAAGTCTATGAAATGTATAGCCACAGAGAGTGACTATATTATTCATTTCAAAACAAACCTACAGTAAGCTTTAATAAATCATCATAAGTGATGGTCAACAATAAAGAGAATGAGGGCAAAGAGAGAGAGAAGGAGAGAGAGAGGAGAGAGAAGGACTGAGGGAAAAACAGAGGAAAGAAAGACGGAGAGTGCAAAAGAAAGGAAATCAATCAGGTGAGACACTCCTCTCCTCTGGACAGATGTAGACCAGACCAGAGTGGTTCCAGTGAACATTGGTCGAAGCCTGTTGGAGCCTTTCTAGGTGTTACCCAATCTACTACAAAAGCTGGTATCAAGTTGTGGGGTTCAAAGCTCACTTGTCAGGTGACCTACCTTATACACGTCAGCCAATTCTTGACATTGCAAGTCAACGCATGCTTACATATAGTATATATAGTCAGACCTTAAGCTGTTATGTGTGGAATGTGATCATGCCATGTTGGAAAAAACAGCATTGTTTTCTTATGAAAATTGTCAAAGCTCTACCAGACTTAGGGTACATGAGACAGTGTTTTTGCAAAATAAAGATATCCTCTTTTTTTACTGTGGAACTGCACTTTTTAACTGAGAGGTCAGCAAACCTTCACTCTTGCAGAATTTCCTCAGGAGAATGAGACTATTGAGTAACAAGCATCGGAAAGTGGTTTCACTTCCCCAAAGGCTATAAACTCACTGATGCAACTGATGAAGCTAAATATAGGACGCATCATCCAGTGATTCATCATGTACGGACATATTATATAGCAGTCACTTCAAATGAAATCCAGTCCCACTTGTTGGACATTGATCTATTGTTTGTACAAACAGTTCTAAAAACTCTTAACCACTCTTTTGAATTGAAGATGATGACATGTTCACAGAATATACTACAAGCTGTGCTCAGCATCATTTTTTCTCATCTGGGAAAATGCAAGAGAAATATGTATTCTATAAAGCACATCAAGAAATCTGAGTCTGATGAATCAGTACAATGACTGAATAAAGGCAAATAAAAATAGTGTGAGGCACAAACCTTGGCCGGTTATGTGCTAGTCAAACAGATAGCTAGAATGAACCGGGTTTCAGTCCAAATCTCTTATCTCAGACCATTGCCCTTTCAAACTGTCTGACGGACTGTGAACATACTTCTTTTTTCTATCGTAACCCTGCTTCAAAAGCACCTTACAGAGGACAGAAGACAAACTAATTAGATCTATGAGGAACTTTTGATGAGATTATAAGAGAGATTTTGAACCTGAAACCTTAGGGCTGATATCAATCTGAAGTTTGTCTCTTGTGGAGGCAGCATCTCTTTAGGGTCTTTTGATTTATGGAGTAATAACATTTTGTGACTCTGAATGTAGTGAGATGTCCCAGTCGCAGATTAGTGGTGACGATAAGAGGGTGAGGGAGGCTCCAGCAGCATATCCATTAACAGTCTGCGCACTTGTCTGAGCCTCTGTCCATGGTCCTGAACACACATCTACACCCATAGACCTGGAGCAAGTAGAACCGACTGACCAGACGCACCAGCAACACACTACTCAACACAAGGTGGAGGTCAAAGGAAGGAACAGCCAGCCATCTGAGACAGTTATATGTTCTCTCACTGACGCCTCCAAATGATAGTCATCACAGTTTCACCTCATTTCTCAAGAGACATTTAAAAAGCAATGGAAAGTGAAAAGTGAAAGGTGAAAACGTAAACAATGCAGGCTATCTGCCGGACAACTTCCTACTGTCTCCTGTCCTTCCTTTCCCCGTGCCTAAGTATGTTGTCCCCCTTTCTCTCTGCAGTCTCTCGCTCTCTCCTGAGATGTCAAAGGGGCGAGTGTGCTGGGAGGAACACAGCACTCACTTCAAATGGCATCCACTCACAGTGTGCATGAGGAGATGTCCTCCGTAGATAAAACACCAGGACATCCTGTTGAAAATGAAACGACGTCAATAAGTTGCCTCGCCAGCCCCTTTCCGTTATGACTAATACAAATACGAGTTGCTAAGCCATAGACTTTTCATCAGACAGCTACCAACCAAGGCAATAAAGTGAATCAGCTAATTAGACACGTTTTTCACGTTTAACAGTGGCGATGTTAACAACGGTGCCTGTGACTAGCTGCGGATGTGTCTTACTCACCTCAAGCCAAAAACCATTAGCCCGGTGGGATCCTGCTCCGTGCCCCTGACCTTCAACCCTAATAATGTCCACCTCACACACACTCATGCCTCATGTCTCACACTTCGCACACACACACACACACGATCAACATTGTTCACCTTTATACAATCCCGCTCACCACTGTCATTCATACAATCTGATAACTGCTGAATAAAAAAAGAAAAAAAGGACTGGACACATCAATCATTCACTTTATGAATTCATCAAGGAATGAATGAAGGAATGAATTAAGCATTGATTTCTGATCTGTCACGCTGAGTCTGTATCCCTAGAGATCTACTGTGTGATGATGTGTACTGTAGATAGGTAAGGAGGGGAGGGAGACACAGGATGTCTCACTCTTCGCAGTAAATAGTCTTGCACGTCTTATCTGCACCATCCTCTACCTATGCATGTCTCCACCCACCTTTACTTGCTCATCATCTTCTTCTGTTGCTTTCTTTTTTATCTATTTTCTGTCCTTTAGTCTTCCTCTGTGTTTCTCAAGCACAAGCACATGAACACATACATACTGTAGACTCACAAACACACACACACGTACACACACACAGAGACACACACAGAAACAAGACCTTGTATAGAGTAAAGTTTTCCAGCAGAAGCCCAATTTGTGTTTAAGCTCACTTACACCATTATATTGGCCCAGTATGATCTCAGCCCCGACTGAGGCTAAATGTCTGTCTCTCTGTCTGTCTCTCTCTCTCTCTCTCTCTCTCTCTCTCTCTCTCTCTCTCTCTCTCTCTCTCTCTCTCTCTCTCTCTCTCTCTCTCTCACACACACACATACACATACACACACATGCACATATAATACACATCCCTACATGCACACATTCACACACAGCCCCAACACCCCACCCATGCACACAACTTTCCCCTGGAACATCCAAACCCTATTCAAAGCCCTTTCTGAGTTCAGCAGATTTCCGTGGTCTGTCAAGAACAACGTAGTGGGGTTACAGGAGCTCAGCATTGACCCCTCCAATATCCCAAGCTCCAGCCTGCTCCGGCTGGTCACTGTTTAACCAGAGACTTGATAAGATCTGTTGGCTGAGCAGATAACACATCTCGTGTCAAACACAAGGGGAGATCATTGACACTCGCACAGCATTATGAAACACCAATACCGTAGCAGCAATCAGTGGAACCACATAGTTATTCCTGTCTTTTCGTAGAAGTGGAAGGTTGATTGATTGATTCAGTCCTCTCTGCATGTCAGATGTGTGCAATCTTTACCAGAATGTGACTGGTACCTAGTATTATGTGCAACTTCCAAATTCAGCAAATTCAAAAGTTGCGTGTTACAATATACTGTATAATAAAACAGGGGGGTAATGATGTGTTGTTTGCACATATGGGGCTTCTACTGATCAATTTTGTCACTTCGTAGATTATAACACTGAGGACGATTTTAAAAGCGTTATTCTTTTCATTAGTGGAGAAAACCAGAAATGATGGCACGCTGGCTGGCAGTTGACAAACGCAGAAAGTCGTCTGTACACCTGTAGCTTTGATTGAACAAAATCATATTAGCAGATAACCACAAACAAATGGAAAAAACAACAAACATTTTTGCATAGTTTGGACAGGATAGCTGTATCCATCGTGGTATCAGGGCACTGTAAAATATTTTTTCAATAAGCAAATATCTCAATAAATCATATTTATTTGTAACAGAGCTACAGGTGTGCTGCCACGTTCCCATTTCCCATGAATGATGCACTTGACAATCAAGTACCTCCGTTGATTATTATTTACCAACGGGAAGCTATAGCTATGTTACTTTTGGATAATCCTCATTGTATGTTCTGGAACCAATACTCTTCAAAGCAAATTCATATCACTTTAATGAATCCACACCTACTTGAAACACTTGTCATCTTACATAGTATCTGAAACATGTCTAACCGGCTTGAAAAGATGTTACACCATTTCATCATCATACATATTGTTCCAACAACTCTCTTTGGCTCTTTAACCCCATAACCCCTGTTTCTGGGACTAATGATTAACAGAGAATCACCCAATAGAGAGGGGAGGACACCGCCTGTCAAACTCCACCCTGACTGCGATTGGTACAGAGAAACCCGTCTTCCAGCTGCTATGTTCCAATCCTGTCTACTCCTGAATCACTCCAACCATCACACACTTTCCCTCCCTCTGTCGTTTTAAACTGTGTGTTGCTAAGGGGATGGACTTGGGTCTTTAATCTGGTTTTTTGAAACCCTCCATTCATAAATTCAACTGAAGTTCTTTTTTCTGATCATATTTTGCTGCATGTTGTTTCTTTTAAAGTATTACACTTTCACAACTGCCACTCTATTCTAAAACCCATGTGGGCTCATCATTATTTATCTCCACTGGTTTTGAAATATCACATTCTAGTCCGCTGAGAAAATATTGAAAGATTTCACAGAAATCTGACCCCAGACCCCTCAAAAGTTTCCAAGTCATTATTACCACTGATTTCAATAGCAATATGTCAGCACTGATTGGACAGTGAAATGTTATAGAACATACTACAAGTAGTACCCATAATCATGCAGTGAATTCTCACGGTGGAATAATTGAGTTTCATAACAAATTTCTATTCAAAATGGCCATACATTTGTTATTGCAACTTGCCATTCACATTTCACCCCTCATTCATTTAATTCATTCATCTTTTTGTCCCTCCCCTCCTCATTCACCTTCACTACCACCCACGTCTCTTTCTATTTTCTTGCTCAGTCTCACACTTTCACACAATTTCACACACACACACACACACACACACACACACACAAACGTACATGCGCAAACATAATGCACATGCACGTACATTTCAACTGCAAACAGTCACTTTCATGTGAACTATGTTTCCAAGCAGGGAGCAAAAAACTTTGCTTAGTACAGACTGCCCTTGAGCAGATAACTTTGTTTGATCTGCTAGATTTTGGACTTTAGGTTCAGAGATGGCCTGGGAAAGACACCGGTTCAAAATCACATGGATCAACAAACAAACTGCATCATGATGTCACTTTACTGTCACTGTGCTTTCAAATAAAAAAATTGCACATCAGTGGAGATGTTGCCATTCCTATGTATTGTAGAGAGTAGAGCTGATGATCACTGCAGCAAGTCAACTTTATTTCTCTATGACTTAAGAATCATTCGCTGGTTAGTATTTTTTGAAATCTTAAATCAGATCACAGTCACTCTTTGTTTTGTGGGGAATTTGAAGAAGTAATATTTCTCTATAATAAAGAGAACAATCAACAGATCTTAGCTGGAGGAACTGAACGAAGCCAAAGGGATCGACTGTGGTTTAGTGGTGTTCACACCCTCAGTCTTTTATTACAACAATATAAGGATGAAGTCATCATTTCCCCCAAAATAATAATTGAGAATACCTTTTTTGGTGAAGGAATCATGATATCATGATCTCACACAGGATATGACCTCAAACGGCTAAGATGACATAATCGCTATCACCTGCACAATGCTCAGACATTCGCAGTTGAGGCAATAATCATCATCATCACCATCATCGTAACAAAAACATGCCTCGCTAAGAGGCTTACGTAAGCAAGACAGAGTGGATTTCATCTTACTATGAAACAGGACAGACTTTCCTACCAGTGGTGGGCTTCCCAACACTATTGCCAAGGGATTTCCCTGCAGACTCTTATTTGGCTAGCTCTGGGGATTTGGTCTGGGTCATAGTGACCTGAAGTCTTGTGGGAATTGTACAGAAAAAGAAGGAGTAGTTGTAGTAACAGCAGCAGTAACAGACCTCAACTATGCTTTGTTTCTATTGGGACTAGTTTGAAAGAGGACTTTAATTGTGATGAGACCAATGTCCGTTTCAGACTGGAGCATTAGAATGTTGGACAGTGCATGGGGACTTTTGGGAGAAATGCCTCCTCGATTTCAAAGGCCACAGTGGTATGCTGCCATCTGCAGTTATCTAAATGGGACAGAGCTCTCTCTCTCTGTGTGTGTAGTGTGCCTGTGTGTGGGTGTGCGTGTGCGTGCGTATGCATGCAAATGCAGGTATGCATACTTGCATTCTTGCATTCATGTCACACCAGCACTGTTCCCTTTTAGCTGGTGAACTTATTGCTTATTTCTGCTGTCTTTGTCCTTTGTGTTACGGCCTATTTTTGTTAAGCAATCAGTGATTGGATCGGTTTGGTTATAATGTCTTGTTGAAATCCACCTTGTTGTCCGAGCTCTCTTGCAAAATACCAAGAGCTGTTGGACACTTTCTGTGAACTTTGACCCAAACAGAGCAAACAGGAGTCAGCACTACACTACCTGCTCTGCTATTTCATTCCTATATACATTTGAACAGGGTACATTGCAAAAAATGGGTAGAATCTACTCTCATACATACAGTACTACAAAGATAATACAGTAACATGCACGAGTCAGACCATCAGAGTCTTTTGCAGATCTTCTTCCTAATGAGAAGATGCTTTAGTGTGGTGTCCGGTCAGCAGTGAATGGTCAATGGTGAATTGTGAATGGCGAGTAGGGGGCAGTTTGCCCACAGGCCACTTCAAACGCCTGTAGTTTGGAATTCCACTGTGATGCGTCAGTGCAATGAATCAGAGCCAGCTCTATCTTTCTGATGAATGGGTCAAATGAATTAAGCCCTTATCTGAAGTGAGAGACTTTTGAGGACAACATTACATTTTTCATTCATTTTAAAGGTCAAAAGAGAGACAGCTGTAAAATGCATCATGCGTGAGTTTCTTTTCTGCACAGTCTTACACGGGTCTGTGTCAGTTTAACGGCTGATTTTCCTACATGCTTAAAGCGTAGCCAGACCCACAATTATGCCAGCGGTAACCTTACCAGTGACATGAGTTCCATGGGCCTCTCTCACTCTCTCTCTCTCTCTCTCTCTCTCTCT
>OMOT01018225.1:6100-24431 GCA_900312575.1 Acanthochaenus luetkenii | reverse complement strand
TGTGTTGTTACCCACAAACGATGCAGTCCCCTCGCAGCCAACCAATAACATCATTGCATTTATCTCCGTGGCATTTTGCAGTTGAAACACTTCACAGGACAGAGGGACTTGAAGAGGACAAAGGTTATGCGACATAAGGTCTATGTCGAGGATCCAAACATAATTATTTAATGACATTGTGAAGTTGTAGACTTTGTTCGCAAACACAAAGACTGGCACAACTACTGCTGCTCACTGGTGAAGAGCAGTGCCCTCCTACGCCTCCACCGAGGGATCCTAAAACTAAAAGTCAGTTCTATATGCACCTTGTTGCGTAATATCGATTGACAGGTCGAAGCATGTTAACTTCCACCCACCTGTATTGTCATTGGGGCACTTGGTGTGTGGAGAGACGCCCTCAGCAGGGTTTGTGTTTGGGGCCACAACGGCAACCCCCGCCACCCTGCTGGAGCCATTCTTCAGCTTCATCATGGTGGATCTATGGAGCAGGGCAACATTTAGACAAATACGGGTACATGTACAGGTGAAATATGGGTCAAATACTTCTGCAAATATGCTTTACAGGAGTAAAAGAAAGTTTAGTAAATGTAAAGAAAATGCCAATTTAGTATAATTTTCTGTAATTGACAACTTACCATTGATTTGGTTTATCTGAATTTTAGGTGGATAATATATTAAAACAAATGCTAAGAATTGATTGTGACTATTATTTGACAAAGTCTGGTATAGGTACATAAAAAAGCTTTTGTGATTGAGTAAGTGAGCGAGCGAGTGAGAGAGGATTTTGTTGTCATCAAGAATCATTGTAGGTACTCCGTCCACATATGAAATGATATGTTAGTATACCTCGTAAAGAGTGGGGACTCCAGTATAACCATATAAGGTGGATTGGGCCCAGTGCTCAGGACCCATTCCAGGTTTTCCTCTGACTCTAACACATGGATCACACCCACATCACCTGATAGAGAGGCTGAAAACAGAATGAGGAAATAGAATATCAGCCGCTGTGACCTGGTACAATAACAACTATCAGATTACGCCGAAAAAATCATCCCGCAGTAGTCAGGTGTGTCCACCAGACCTCTTAATCAGAAAAGTGCAGCTGGTGGGTTTTGTAGTAGGACAACAGCACACAATAGATTCTAATGGCTTTTGACAAGCAGACATTTGCCTCAATAAATATTTTTTATCTGCATGTGAAGTGCCTTGATCTCCTTTGGAAATTCACTTTTAACCCTGATAGCCAACGAGTTGATTAGTGTGATACCCAGAGAAGTGCTCCTTGAAAGTAGTTTAAATATTGTCCAACTTGAAGTGCCTGGAACAACCACATAGAAAAGGTGGAATGCTACGGGGAAATGGTTGCCAGGTACACCAGGCAGCAATACGCATTTTTCCTACAAAATGCAACTGAAAAAAGTCCTGGAACTCAGAGATAGAGGGCTAGTGGACACACCCCACATCTACGATGTTGCAACAAGTCCACAGTGCATCTAGAAAACTCAGGTGTCAAGTGTGTGTCTTCTGTTTCTTCACTCACACTGGCAACCTATTTGATGTGTTGCATTGAGCAGCCGGACGCATGGGACAGTTCCATTGAGCTCTACGTAGATCTTCTGTTCCATTGAATTACAGCTGACATCTGCAAGGGAAAACAGTACTGTAACAACTGCATAAGGACAGCAATATGATATGAGGCACAGTTGTGACCAAGACAGTACCATCCCTTATCTGTCACAAGTAAAAATCGAATTCCTAAATCTAGACTTGAGACTAAAGGAGACCACTAGGGCTGTTCGATATGACGATATATATCGTGGGACGATAGAAAAATGTCTATCGGTATTGATGCAAAAAAGCAGCAGAATTGGGCATATTTACGTCATTCCCGACCCCGCTTTATGTTCTCTACACGTGGACTGGAATAACAAATAAACATGGAGCGTGACACAGAACGAAACTCTATTGCATTTTTTTAACTGCCTGTTAAACATGTTTTCAGTCACGCTTATTATTCCACTAATTTACAACCAGATTTTTCTTTTATATGATGGATCACCAGCTCTTATCACGAGCGTGGCTCAATATGTAATCTGGACCGCTTAGCTCCGCTATATTTGACCAAACGCGATGAGAATAGTTATTTTGACTCAATGCTGGGTAAGTACCGTAAAGACACTATTAGACACGCAACACAATATTAAGAGCGGCTGGCTGGACCGTGGTTTCACAAGAGACGGCTCACTTGATCGCAGTCATACCGGGCTGTGAATAATCAGCTATGTTTTCCCGTAGATTAGTGAATTCGTATTACTTTAAATTCTACATGATCTCTCCCTGCTGTTTGGATTAGTAGGACGTTCACAAATGAAAATGCAACTTTAAATTTTACGTTAATCTTATTTCCCATTTTTGTGTTACGGGAGAAATGGGAAATAAAAATAAGAAACGGCAATCAATTCATGTTTCACCAGCATATTTTGAATAAAATTGTATTTTTTATTAGAAAAGAAAAAGAGGGCTGGGTTGAAAAAAAAGACATTTTCCAATTTAAATAGATCTTCATTTGAATGACCCGATATTGATTCATAAAATCCAGAGATCTATCTTTTAATATATGCCTTTTCCCATGGATGAGTGAAGCTTTAACCCCATTAGTCTCGCGTGGCCTTTGGTTCTTCACACAACAAGGCCTGAGGCCACTTAACAGGTTTAACGCCACTTCCGCCACGTTTGTTTACAAACTCGGTAACAAACAAGTATAAAGTCACCAAAGCCACAGAGAATATAGACTGGGAATCTTGCCTAAATAAATGTGGAGAAATCTTGGAGCGTTTCAAGTTGCAGTAACTGTCATATATGGTAAACATTTACCATAAAATGTTACTAAGAGAGTTACGGTAATACAGACATGTGTAGAGTTAACTGGGATACGGACTGAGAGAGGTAACGTGTTGTTCCAAATTGTTACTGTGTTTAAATAAAAGCCATTGTTCAGATAAAAGCCTCCGTCATCATTTTACAGTAACCATCTGCTGAGGATGCAGCTAACTTAGAAAAGGACTATCCACTAGGGATGGGCGGATCGAAACTGGTATCGATACTGCAATACTCACATACTACACATTTGGTATCGATGCCCTTTGAAAAGTATCGATTTCAAAGTTATTTTTACTCCAAAATGCGTCACAGTTCCACTAGGTGGGAAACTCCCCAGTTCCATGGTGTGTTGAAGGCAGCCTTACAATCTCTAAGTGAGACAGCATCATGAAGGGGCTTTAGTTTCATGGACTTTACAGTTTACAATGTCCAGAGGTTTTACATGTTTTTCAACATGTTCCCCCAAAAAGGTTTCTTGCACCATTTTCAAAGGCAATTCAGAGCCTTTTTCAATTTCTGATAGTTGGTTTAATTGTAACGTAATAATTAATATATGGTTGCTTGTCTTCTTTTGGTCATTTCTCTGATACACTGCTGTACTGTGTTGGTCATGTTAAATAAAAAGTACATGAATGTAACCGCTTTAGGGTCGTTTCTTCATGTAAACATAAATATTGTAATAAAGCACCAGATTAGAGGGTTCCTTGTACAATTTACAGCATTAGTTCTCTGAGAATCTCTTCCATAACCAAGCAAAATTGGTATTGTAATTGAAATATCCCGAACCGAATAGATATCGAATCGATCAGTGGCGACACCCAGCCCTAGAGGCAGTGATTTGTTTAATCCCACAATGCCCTGCTACAGCTATATCCAGCATCAGTGTGTCGTTGTAATAACTGATACAGAGCTAGGTTACAGTCTCTGGTCACAACAACAACCACCATTCAAAACCCCGGCCATTTAATGCTGCCTTGCTTTTCGGCAAACATACCCCATAAAATATGAGTCAGTGTTCTTACGAGCATACACCCAACCGGCCACGCAACACTTACTAAAATTCTAACTTTTAGAACATGTTGGCCTGTTAGTTCCGCAAACAAAATACTCTGTGGAGGGCGACAGCGAGGAGCGTGTACAAACTAAAATGGAGATATTATTGCAATTAAGTACCGCTTAGTGGATAACTTGTATGCCGAATTTACCAGGACACTCTTAACGATGTGTGAAACGAGTTAACATACGCTTTCATTCTTCTAAATGTTTGCCGAGAAGCAAGACAAGAACGGCACGTATGGGGGCTAAATTCACCCTAATCCACCGAGCTCCAGACGGCGGTGCGGGGGAATCACGAGCAGTCACGCTGATGCCGAGCTGCAGGGCAAACTCAACCTCTGCGCGACTGGCTAGAAAGGAAGTCGTGTTACCAGACTTCACAAAACGCTAGATGCGATTACTAGTTAACGTTTCGCTGTTGGGAACACGGCAAGCGCGACTGTACACGGCGTAACCCGTGACAAAACCCAGAGAAAGACCCCAGTAGAGGAGATGGAGGCAAGCAGGGCAGCTTTTGCTAACATTAGCTAGCGTAGCATTCGGCTAGCTCCCCCGAGTAGCTAGTTAAAACACAAAGAAGCCTGCCAAGCTAACCGGCTGAAACGGACACACTCCTCGAGTGAACAAACATGCAGACACGTAAATTCAACACGGTCCGAATACAACTTACCAGTAAAAAACCAACAAACTAGGAAATGAATAACCCATTTAGACGACAGCAGATCCATCTTCCTGGTTTGAAAAACAAAAAACACCGGAAGCGTTGACTTCGGAGACGTCCGGGTTCAGCTGTTGGTTCCGCTCGTGAAAGTAGTGGACCTCGTCAAAATGGCAGCTCTGAGCTTTAGCTAAAAACAGGCTAACAGTAATTATCTTGACTTCAGTGTCTCCGTGTTTCTCAATAGCTTCAGTACAGCAACGCTTCGGTTCAACTCAAACACATTTAACCAATCACTCTTGTACTTCCTCCTTTTGAAACGGCCTAGACTGTGCTGCCTACCAAGGAGTGAGCCAACTCTGCATCCAGTCTCCATGATGACTCAGACCTGCTGGGGACTTGGAATATGTATAGCCACCACAATATCAAAGAATCACACGCACACACTGCATATCAGTTAAACAGGTTTAATTCCGTCTTTTATGGACACATAGAGCAGAGCGGCTCAATTTGTATTATTCACCTCACAGTTAATACAAGTCAGAAAAGAGACAGGTTTAGGGTTCTAATGAAACCGCCAACGGATCTAGCACAGATGACACGGCAGCACTCACGAAGAAAAAGCTTTTCAGGAAAGGTAGAGCAGGTAACCAGATTGCTGAAATTATATAAAAAGTTTAAGATATAACACTCCCTAACTTACTCCGATCGTACATCTCTTACATTTATTTAGTTAATAATTGTGTTCTCTCTACAGAATACGTGTGGATGTGTTTTTCTCAACAGATTCTTCTCCATGTCTCATCCTGTCCACTTCCTCTTAACGGAACTGGAGGGGACTCACACGCAGACCAATCACATCCTTGCCAATCTCTGTCACCTAGGAAATAAGATGAGGTTAAAGGTTAGAGATAGGTGAGGCAGAAGCAACTAAATGTCATCATCATTAAGTCATGATGAAAGCTGAAAATACATTGAAGTTTCTCTGTACACTATTACAATGGAAATCTCATAAATGATTTTTTTTGTTAAATAAAAACGAAGCTGGGGATTTTGTGATGAAAAACACAGAGGAAGACTTTCTTTTATGCAATAGTTTCTACCGTTTTGTGTTCCAGGCTGTGAACATTTTACTTTTCCTCATTTCATTATTTTTCTCTTTACCTTCCTGACTGTGAAGCTCTTTGCCAGTTTGCTTTTAAAAGCTGCTAATATAAATGCAATCTATTATTTTTAGACAATTGTTTTTTCAGATTCACTGGAGTTGCACATGGTTGTGTTGACGTACCTGTGTGACACTGCAGACCTGGCCCTTGTACGTGGGGCAGTAGCAGGCTCCAGACAGGGGGCACTTCTCCACTGGGCGCCCGCGGTACAGGGGAACGAAAGAGGCAGCGCACAGGTCAAATGGATTGTGGGGGTCGTAGTTCAACTGGTGGGCATCAGTCAGGGTCTTCTCACAAGCCGACAAAATCTTCCGTGTCTGAATGGGACAGAACATAATTAATATTATGGTAAGGAAATTGGTACGTTGGAAGTGGTCAGGAGCACAATGACAGGGCTACAGAAATGTCCCCTTACAAATTAATGGGAGTTGTATGTCCAAAAAGTTCCCTGTGAATGAAGCTATCAGTGTCACACACAACCAAAAACACAAGACACACAGCTCACCTGCTGTGCGACTTCTGGCTTTGGCCCCAGCTCGAGCAGGCGTCGTGCAAAGCTGGCTGCTGTCTTGAAGTTGCGCAGTTTGAAGAAGAGGTTGAGAGCTGTGCGAAGCACCAGCACCATGTGGACTGGCTGGAGACTGCAGTGGGTGAAGTAAGCTGCCATCTGTGGGGAATACACAGACAAATAGACTTATGAATGAAACGGAAGATTAAACGACTACCAGGGTGCAAAAGGAGCCCCGGCCATATGCTGGTCGATTTAGGCCATGGCTAGGAAAGTCTGTCTGTCAACAGTCTACAGTCTGTCACAACAACCACATTGGCAGGTAACCAGCTATTATTTGAAGGTTCATTTCATAATAAAAATCGCATTTGCTTGTTAAATTGTTTGGAATCAATCAGCCAGTGTAGCCACTTCCTGCAGAAATGCTAATAATTTGACAATGTAACACCAAATCAGATATTCAAGGCTCCTTTATCTAGAGACGTAATCACGGTCATGTGACCGAGCCAGAGATCCTTACCTCACACAGCCTCTTCTGCTGATCCAATGTGTCTTTAGGCAACTTTTTCCTCTCCGTCTCCATGGTGAGACCCACGATGTACTCTCTGCAAATTGTGATCAGCTGCTGAGCCTGCAACACAGATATCGCAAATCATACAAGTGATCCCTATGCATGTAGAATTAGTTAAATCTCTAACATAACCTAAGACTACTGCATGAATGCATGTGGCCTTCATTATTTCATGTTATTGCAGTGTCATATTATTATGATATTTAAAGTCTTTCATAGTCATCCAACCAAAAGAAGTCAGCAGAAATAAAAAAATAACTTTGCGATGAGGCACACTTCTCATCATATAAAAAAGGACAATAGAACATAAAATAAATGTATTTTCATTACAGCAGCAGACAGATTCAATCTTCCTCCGGTGTCCCACTGAACATTCCTGTTTTTATAGCTAATGGTAAATGTACTTGACCTTAATTGTGCATGTGTGTATTACAGACTGCTTGGTGTAGTTCAACAAAAATTCAACAAAATGAATGATGAAATTCAAGACCTCTGAACATTTCAGCATACAATATGAGTTGTTGATATTCCTCTTCACCAATGTCACCAATGTTCATTTACTGCACTTGGCAATGAAACAGATTCTGATTCATTGCAGGCCTGGCGCTCACCTCTGCGATCTCTTGCTTGTTATCCACCACCAGCAGCGGTACAGACAGCAGGATGGCTCGGAATCGCTCCACTGCTTCCTCGAACCGCCCGGCCGTGGTCATCTGATAGCACTGCTGTAGGCGGTCAATGAGGTCGGAGAGTCGCAGGCCCACGGCGGGCAGCCCCTGCTTCGCCCCACAGTCCTATACAAAAAAAATGAAAATCCATTTACTTGTACACGCACCATGGATATGGTCAGGAACACAGAAAGCAGGAAAAGACGTGGGAAAACAGTACATTTTTCATTAGAAATAAAACAGAAGTGAAGTGTCAAACACACAAAAATATATTGAGCCTCTTATTGAGAGATAGTAAGAAAAAGTAATAGAACAGAAAAATATGCAGAAACATCTATACATAATGCATGGCTATACCTTCCAGTTCCTCTGTGGGTGGCCGCGCAGGCAGGGCAGGGAAGGCAGGCCCAGGTAAGCGGTCCGGCCCCTGGACAGCGTCTGCATGAACAGGGACTTGTATGGGCCGAAGTTCACCACGCCTACCTGGTCATGGAGCAACTGTGATGGAGGAGAGGAAAGAGAGGGATGTTAGTGTAAATCAGAGTAGTGTGTGAGTGACACATGGTGCGAATGAACAGAATAGAAGTTTAATACGACTGGTGTGTCTTTGGCCTCACCTCAGGCACAATTTTAAACACACATAACGTACCCTCATGGCGGTATCGAAGGAGCCAGCCAAGACGTGGTCCACTGGCAGCTGGGAGTTGTTGCACCACATCTGGGTCGGACACAGGCCCTTGGTGGGCGGGACAAAGAAGCCGCTTCCTTCCCCGCCCCCTGCACCCGCTGCCATGTCCTATTGGTTAGGAACAAGAGAAACCGACAACATCCTTATAGCAGGGCATGGAAAATGGATTCAGAATCTCACTAGCCAGTTTAATTTATTACAGGCTGAATTATGAAGTTTAAGAATAGACAAGGCTGTCTGAGTGAAGATGGACTGGCCACCTGACAAAGTGGTTGGCAGAACTGCACAACTTAAAGCCCTGCCTTATTGGTTGTGAGCTTTTTAACGATGTAGCTCCTCTCACCAGCTCTGGAGGAAGGTCCAGATCCTCTTCCACCTCCCAGCCTCCTCCCTCATCTTTCACCACTCCTCCCTCATCCCCTAATCCATCCTGGGCATCCATGAAGCCATCTGACAGAGGGAGAAGGAGCATACAATAGGATGTTATTTGAGAGATCCACTGTGTCCATCTCATGACTGTATAGCACAATTTCCCCCAAAATAATTAATTGGTGGGGCAGATAAGCTTCAGAAACAATGTTTTAGACCACGTGAAATGAATGTTGAATGGAAGTTGTCCACTGAAACCAATACAAATTGAATTCTCTCAGGCAACGTTGCAGGTTTTCTAGGTGGTGTGGCCCAACATGACCATTCAAAAGGTGAGATAGACGTACCTTCATCCAGCTGAAGCTCAGCGTCCTCTCCCCAACCCTCGCCTCCAGGAGCCTCCATGTCCAGGTCGGCAGCCATCTGACCCGCCTTCCCTGCAACAGGCAAACATCATACTCACTCTCACAAATTCAAATGCTGCAGGTCGTTTCCAATACAAGTAGTTTAATTCTTGACTTACAAGTCATTTCAAAGCTGGATATCAAATCATGCTCAGGAGGGCAGTAAATTGAACCCTGTCTGTTAGGTCGTATGGCTGAGGACTCACCCTTTGCTGCGATGGCTCCCTCAAAGAAGCCCTTGGACACGGTAAGCAGAGGCCAGTTGGTGTCCAGAGGGTTAATGGGTGGAGGGGGCTGCAACAGCTGGGCATTGGGATCCACCTCTGGAACCTACAAGACACAAGATTAACCATCATATTAACAAAAGTGTCCATTAACTTGAGCGATTTTAGTTTCAGAGGATGTGATGCACCAGACAACTTTTGGGGCAGTAACAACTGAAATGAGTTACCATGTAAACAATGCAAGAATAATGAGATGTCTCCTTTGAAAATGCTGCACTACAACTTTAACCAAAAATGTATCCAGTGTACTACATCCCGTTTCAGAGATCATGTTTTGCTTTCCCATGTGTTGTGTATGAAGTACAAAGAGGGTTTCCCCAACATACCGTCTCCTTCTCTGGGTCAAAGGTCTCCTTCAGCGCCTCAGCCTCTTCATCCATCCCATGGGTGGCAGCTGTCAGGTAAGCCAGAGACTCTGGACACACAAAACACACATAAAGAGTTAGGCTGTGTGTGTGTGTGTGTGTGTGTATGTGTACTGGTAACCTCTCTTTAACAGTGCCAACTCCTTTTCCTCATGGTTTATAATAGAAAGGATGCACTGTTGTATGTTCCCAGCAACACTTAGAGCTCAACGGTAGGACTTAATAATGTATTACACAATTAGCAGAAGAGTGTAAAAGTGCTTTCAACTGGTTCTAGTCACATGGCATCAGCTGGAGTCATGACCAGCACTACCTACAAGCATTATGCTACCCGTTAAACGAAGAGCAGCCTGCTGGACACGGGGGCTTACTGTACTTAGATAACAGCACTGGCTAGGCTTCATAGTCAGTTTCATAGGACTATGGGTGCAGAACACAGAAAACAACAGTGAATGTGAGCTGAAGGCAACGTGTGAACTCACTCTGTCCACAGTTCTTGAGGATGCGGACTCTCTCGCTGACGTCTCCCAGGTAGAGAGCTCCCTGGTAGTGACCACTCATGTCCTTCCTGATCTCAGCTGCGAACGGAGAGAGCACACACACATGCTAGATATAACTGAGAAACGACACACAAATCTAACCACCACCAAAGCGCGCGCTCACACAAACACACACGCTCCCCATCCCTCACCGATCTTCATCATCTTGCGCAGCTTCGCCAGGTTGCCGGTGATGAGGTAGAGGAAGGTGAGCTTGTCGAAGTTCTTGGTCCTCTGGTAGCACATCTCCACAACTTGGTGGTGCCCCTGCAGCAGAGCCGCCTCGCCCAGACGCTCCCAGCAGCTGCGCTCATCAAGGGCCTTGGCCGCCTCAAGCGCCACCTGGAGGTACAGACAGAAGCGGTCAACATTATTGCATATGACTGTGCCATCATTATGTGAATTGTAGATTCGGTTTACACTTTGGAATGATTGAATTGACCCCCAAGCTGCCACTGGTTAAGCAATATGAGCACAATTTACCATTAGAAATCAGATTCCACCAGTATCCCTAGAGTGAGCTCTGACTAGGAAACACCATCCTTGCTTCCATTCTCATTTTAATCGTTGATGCGGAAATTACTGAACTGATCTCCATCAAGGGTCAAATATCAGTATAAGTTAGTATATGGTTGTGGGCTAACCGTGACTGCCAGCCCACCTCAATGTTGCCACACTCCAGAGCCAGGCTGAAGCGGGTCTTCTCGTCCTTAACAAAGTGCAGTGCCACCTCGGGATAGCCCTTCTTTTGCAGGTAGGCAATGATGGACTGGCCCACCAGCTTGGCATTACGCACCATGTGGAGCACCTGGAGGGGGAGGGGGGCAAAGGTAAGAGGTATGGGGTCAAAAACAGCATCTGGGAAATTAATGATTGCCTACAAGAAATCCAAGGGGGCAAAGATGCCCCTGAAACGGATTAGGGGTGCAAAAATGTTCCTAGGAAGATGGATAGCAATTGTAAAAGTGCACACTGTATATCAACTGAGTACGACAATCCTAATTACACATTAATGTTAAGAATTTTGACTACATTTCATTAAAAAGAAATCCCAATAAGAATGTTAATTCCCTACGCTGTTGCACACATCCAAAAATTACAGAGACACACAGATATACCACATGAATAACCGTACACAAATAACCATCACAGACCCACCTCTTCATATTTGCGGTTGACCAGGGCCAGTTTGAAGCGGTACTCTGTGGGGTCAATGGTGAGGACGCGGGGCCTGCACTCCCTGTCCAGGCAGTAAACACTGTTGCCTCTCACACGGGTCACATAGATGGGCAGGTCCAGGGTCCTGATGATCCCATGATCACTATAGGGACAGAGGGGAGGTAAATACAGTAGGTAAATACACCTGCATATTGGAGGCACCCTGAGACATGCATGCCATTCTTCTTTGCTTCCTTGTTTGGGAAATCAAATTTGTGAACCAATGAAAATTATTGTATTATAAGTGATGGCTACAAAGTCTCTGTGGTGAAAGAACCAACAAAAATGTAATAATAGTGGTAACAATTATAATAATAGCAGAATGTATTGGGATTCAACCTGTTCCCTATCTTATGAAGGATTCCCCTTAACTTTGCTAATGGTGCCTCTGGACTATAAAAATCTCAAGGTCAATAAGAGACTGGGTGTAAAATTGACCGCTGCCACCAGTTGAATGCTGGTAAATGTTGGATAAACTTGTCTACTCTTCCGTTGTGGCAGTTCAGCAACCTTCATTCAGAGGTCTCACTCCGTTGTAAAAATCTAGATGGCTGGTAAGAGTTACATTGACAGGTGAATTTGAGGATTTCCCAGCCACTGTGGCCTGTAGACAGAAGAGGTAGTTTCTTGCCCTGATAAGCACCATGTTTAGTGAACATAGCATTTATTAGAACAGCACATACCCAGAGGTGAGTGCGTATTTGATGTGGTTGGAGGTGGTGTAGATGAAGACTCCACTCTCGTCCCAGGCTCCACTCTTCACTCTGATGTTTTCATGGATGTTACACAAACTCTCCAGCTTACGGTTGCAGATCATGATGGCTTAAGGACAGAACAGAGAACAAAGTAGATTTAAACTCTTGGTGATCTTCTAAGAATTGTTAAGAGGTTCATTTTCAGGTTTAAACTCTCTGAGAATTGGCTGGAGTGAATTTGAGTTGCTTGAACCAATAACACCATTACGAGCTTTTCATAAACTGCTTCAGAGTGCTTTCCCCCCCAACATTTACAGAATAACATCCATAGCATCTGCCTTTGCAATATAGTTTATACTTTGTTGTACGAGTGGCTAAATACGTAATAAGCTACCCTAGGACTTTTGAGGAAGCTTGGTGGGAAAAGAAAGTTGCTGCATCTGGCGTTACAAATATATGCCTTTTTTGTTGTACTTTGGGGGACGTTGTGTGGCGCGTTAGTGGATTATCAAAATTAACGTCCTGGTGACTGACTGATATTACTGATGGGTAAAATCAAATGACGACCTCTCCTGGTAATATTAACACTGTCCGGAGAAGGCTCAAGTCTCTAGAAATGTTTCAGAGCCTCAGCCCTGGGAGCACAAAACAGTCTAGCGAACGTAAGGATATAAGGATGTTTTGAGTCTGTGATAAGTATCTCTGTGTGTGCACCCATACCTGCACGTGTTCATCTTATCTACTCACCGTGTTTAGCCAGCAGGGCCACGTGGCTGGTGTCGGCGCTCCACACCACGTACTTGACCTTGGCGATCTTGGCGGTGGCCAGCGTGCGTTTCTGCTGCACGTCGAACAGTGTGACACCGTCGGCATCGCGAAGCAGCAGCGAGCCTGTGCCGGCGTAGAAGATTTCCTCGCAACTCGGCACCTGCACCTTCTTCACGATCTCGTTCTTCAAGTTCTTAATCAGCAGCTATAAAAGGGACAGGGAGGCGATATCAAATAAATATGGATCCAGACAGACAAAGTAAATAATTGAGACAGTACATGGATATAAAGAGTGAAAAAAACACAAGTGAAAGACTTCATTCCAAAATGACATATCCACAATTTTGACAAAAAGTGACACCTACTAAATACAACTAATAAATAAATAACGAATAGGACAAATAATACTTTTACAGACTGTACCCTCTAAATTAATTCTGAGATACTGAATGATGATAATATTTAGTGTTTTGGAATAGTCCTCTTCATTTGTATCATCAGAAGAAACGTATTACAAATAGAAATGCTTAAATTATTTAGCAAAATGGCCTCCCATGTAGAGCTATTGCAGCCTGTACAAACACAGGAATACATTTCAAAATGCTATACTTTTTCTAGACCTTGATTTCTAGATTTGAAGATGTTGGTGTCCAATATGATTTACTCAGACAGTCATCTTTCCCCTACCAACTATGCCACATTAATCACACAGATGAAGATTATTCTTCATAGCGACAAATGTGCAGTTGGATATATCATTTTTTGATTAAAGTCCAAACTTATCAAGACCTGGACATTAACAAATTATTTTGCCATACATTTCCAGACGTTCCAGACCTGCAAACAGACTTACCGAGTGCATACGGTCCAAGACGGCAAATCTGTTCCTGGCCACCCAGACTGCTGTCAGACCAGAGGACCTCTTCCCCTCGGGGGCTGAGGGAAGACAGAATCAATATCACTTTATTCACCAAGCACAATATATTTA
Source organism: Acanthochaenus luetkenii (assembly GCA_900312575.1). NCBI lineage: Eukaryota > Metazoa > Chordata > Actinopteri > Beryciformes > Stephanoberycidae > Acanthochaenus > Acanthochaenus luetkenii. The sequence continues at coordinate 10,606 of OMOT01018225.1, read as the reverse complement.
GAGGGATCTGTCTTGTTGGCACACGTGGTAAGACAACTTACATTGGTGCACAGTACATACTGACACACATGGGACAACAACATCCCACATACAGTGCAAGGGTGCAGAGCAAAACATGACAGTAAACTACACATATCACTCTAGAAAGATGCGTAACTATATGAATTAACAGATAAATCACTGGTAACAAAAGAAAACGGTGGAATTGTGCAAAATATAATTTTGCTGATTTAAAGTGTTTTAATACCGTCAGGGTTCTGAGAGTCGCTTTCTTTGGGAATAGAGTACAGGTCATAGGTGCTGTTCTCCAGGTTGGTCGCCCTCTGCAAGAGCATTACATAACATACATAGAGAATAATAAGTGTGTGTATATAAATGACCAAGGTCTGAGTGTGTTTTGACTGAAAAATGCTTACAGTGCAGAGCAGGACAGCGTTCTCGGCAGGGTTGTAGGACATGCTGAACACTGGGAACTTGGAGCCACTAGGAGAAGAACATTTATGAAATAGAACAGTTGGCTTCTATCTCCAAATGTTACGCTCACTCTTATCCAAAGACTCAGAATTAGGGGTGGGGCGATTGCGTTTCACTATACAAACACTAGAAAACACTTAAACTCTATCATCTATATTACGGACTTGTTGAGATGACAACGCAAGTATACAGTATTCAATGGACAAACACGCTCAAAAGGGAAGATTTGGTAGGACAAAACCTGCTTATATGTTCAATATAGCGCTGAAGGTGCAAATAAGTTTTACATATTCTATGCTTAATGAAAATTAGTTTTTCCCCCCAAAAGGACAGGGTGAACTTCTTTAGCACTAATAGCCATGACCAAGTTAATTATATCATACATTTTGTAATACAGACCCATACATATTCAGAATGCAATAGAACAGCACCCTGTACCATATTCACAATGACAATGACACACACACACCACCTACCTGCGTAGCTGCATGACGGCGGTGTCCTTGCTGCTGTTGAAGTCCAGCTGGCGGAGGAAGCGGTCCTTGACATAGTACAGCATGTTACCGTAGACGGCGTAGGCCGGGCGCTCGCGCTCCAGCTTAAACACCAGCATGCCACTGTCATGACCTGCAGGGCACATAGAAACCCTTTCAATGTGATATTCACATACACACAGTGTGTATATGTGTGTCCATCTGCTGGATATGAGGGTGCTGTTTTAAGCATTTTTCCTTTGTTATTTCAGCACCAACAAAAAACAATCTATTCAAACTTAAATCGTGCCCTGTCAAAATCAAGAACTCAATATTTTGACATGACAATTAGACTCCCTTTGACTTTCTTATGTGAATGCAGACACACAGCGCTATTACCACTTACCAGCAGCAAACAAGTTGAGGTTTGGGTGCGCTCCCAGCACCCAGAAGCGATCGTGGTCCCTGCGGAAGGTCTGGACGCCAGTCCTCTTGGACATATCCCACACCCTGATGCTCTTGTCCTCAGAGTTGGACAGGATGAGCTCCTGGCGTGGGTGGAAGACAGCACAGGAGACGTTGTTGTAGTGACCTCGGCACGTATCCAGCTCCCACGCCTTGGACTCTGGAGAGAGGGAGACAGGAGAGAGTGGGTTGTGCTCTTACACACACACTCGCTCACACACGCACATACGGTATGATATGGGTAATTTCATATCACGATAACGATATATATCACGGTATAGTATGTTTTCTGTAAATGTGATGAAGAATTTGTCAATTTGTACAAAATAACCACACACCTCTAGGGCTGGGTTTCTATAGAGAACATAAGGCGGGATCGGGAATGACGTAAAATACAGCCATAAAGCAGTTCTGCTGCTTTTTTTGCGGCAATGGCAATAAAAAAAGATAGAGGAAAATATACGACATAAGACATTTTTCTATTGCCGCACGATATATATCGTCGTCTCAAACAGTCCTACTAAAAAGAACCGATAAGCAGTATCGATAAGAGTAGTAGTATCGATAAAATCCTTACGATACCCATCCCTACTCACCGTTCATCCTCCAGATCTTGACCTGCCTGTCGTCGGCCCCAGACACGATGAGAGGCATGCTGGGGTGGAAGGCTGCCCAGTTGACCCCCCGGTCATGACCCTGTACACAGAGACACAAACTCAAGACACAAATCCGTCTGGTCTGAAAAACCAAGCCAGCACTAAGGCCATGAACTGGAGGCTTCGCTGCAGAACTGAATAACTACCCGCCCATGCTGGGACGAATGAGCATTAAAGGTGAATCCCACTGTAGTGGCATCATTCTGCAGTAGACCTTTTTCTAAAATTCCAAGCTTTTTCCTGTTTTACAAGTTAGAATTATTGAAAAATGTTTATGTTTATTACAGGTACAGGAAAATGACCATCAATGGAATTTTCCAACAACCCACTCAGTCAATATAATTGTATGGTGTGTGTTTTTTCTTGAGATGTTGTCACTCAAAACGTAGAAAACTAACCTCTAACTAAGCAACAAAACCTTGGGTTGATCAAGAATTTTGTATCTGTCACCTGTCAACTTGCATCCCATGTTCTGCAAAAATAAAATCATACCTTTTAAGTGAAATATTTGAGTGAAATATCACCTTTGTTGAAGACACGCTCACCTCAAGTACATGCTTGACGACAGCATCCGAGGCGCCGAACAAGTCAACGCCAGAGATGCCACGCACCTCCATCTCCCCTGCGCCAGGAGAGAGGTTCTTCTTCCTCAGACCTGGAACCAACATTCATAGCATCGCGTGGGGGGGAGCCATATTCATGTTACACAGGGGAAAAACCACAGTACAGGGGAGGAAGAAACAGATGGAATCAAGAAACAAGTTAACACACAATCAAATATAAAGCAATATCAAGGAAAAGGAGAGCCTAAGAAGGGAGAAAATAACTGATGGACTACTGAACACACACACAGGGTCGAAAAACACCAACACAACTTCTGCTCTCTCATTCCCCGCCAACTTGAGTCTGGAAACAATCACTGCTACAGCATCACCATCGATTGGGTTATCACTGGATTGGACAGCTGTAAAACTATGCTGATGAAGTCCCAGACTCAAATTGGAATGGAAAAAATTGATAGAGAAAACAAGTTTGTATTGATGATTCCTGCCCACTGAAATGATGCGGCGGACAGACAGTTCCAACAGAATTGAGAAATGACATGAAGAGAATAATGGCACTAGGAACCCATGTGCAGGCGTGGATGTTTCCGGGGAGAGCACGGGATAAGGAGGACACAGGAAGTGGGTGGATTTGGCTGATGGGGTGGATGGTGGCTGGGGTTGTAAAGAGGTGCTCTGATGGGTGGGGCGTTGGATGTTAGGAATGTGATTAAGGTTTTGTTTTTTCCTTAAGGGAGCCCATGCATCTTTCTGTTGTGATGTTTGAGTCACATGCAGTTAACACATTCTGACCATGATGCTTACGAGTTACAGATTAAGTTGCACTGTATATTAAGATAGATAATGATAAGGTTACCGTCGCTACAACAAGAAATAAAACATTTATATTAGGTACATATTTTTGGTAGTACAGTGAGCCATGCAATTGTCATGCCAAAAGGACATGGCAGTATTGAGGATTAGCATTATCAGTCTGTAAGTTTGCAAGGCCTACACTTTCAAACCAGTTAGTAATCATGGCTGCAATTATTCCTGATGCAACGTACGCACCTAAAACAGATAAATGGTACGACAACAGTATGGGATGCAGTGTGGGTTTCCTATAATGCTAATATATCTGCGCAAAGTGGTCTTTTTTTGCTGGATATCTGCCATGCATGTAGAATGGTGGGGCGAGCAGGAAAACTCCACACTGTGTGTCATGTGATCTAGGAGTTCAGACATTAAGAGCACAGAAACGTTATGCACACATGGGACATGCAGCCAGCTTGATGCTAACAAATGTGAAAGAACATTCCCTGGACAGGAGTCAATGATAGATCCATGTTTTGCATGTTCACATCGAGACAGGAAATGTAAACCAGTTAATGGGTTAATGAGTGAGAAGACAAGTAGATGGAGGGACAAGAAAGGGAAACCATCAACAGACAGATATTAAAAGCATGCAGAAGCACAAAAACAGCTAGTCTAACCACATCTTACATCTAGTCATCCATACCCCCCCAGCCCAGCCCAAAACCCCTTTAAACTCTGGTCCGCTTCCCCCAGGCCCTCACCGGAGATATCCCACACTCGCACGGTCTGGTCCAGACTGGCAGACACCACCAGGTCCTCAGAGGGGTGGAACTGGGCACACATCACGTAGTGATTATGGCCGGTCAGCACGCTGGAGGTGAGAAGGAAGAAAAAGGAATATTGCTGATTTGAAGAATGCACAACACATGATGATTTCAGAAAGCTTCGGAATGTAGGTCACTAATATTTTCTTCATTGCACTGACAAAGGTAGTTCAAATACTTTGTCTGCACTTTTGATAAGCAGTGGGTGGAGTGGGTGTGTGTGTGTGAGAGAGAGGGGGGGGGGGGGGATTTTTGC
>OMOT01018156.1:1329-12627 GCA_900312575.1 Acanthochaenus luetkenii | reverse complement strand
TCCAGAGTCCATACTATAGTCTCTCCAAAGAGAAAATGCGTCCTGGCTTTGTATCTCAACCTATGGCGTCTGTTCACCTCAATGAATCTGTTCGCATCTGTGTATGTGTGTGTACAGTATGTGTGTGTGTGTACGTGTATCTGCATGCGTGTGTGTGTGTGTGTGTGTGTGTGTGTGTGTGTGTGTGTGTGTATACGTGCATGCATCACGTTTCTGTGTGTACAGTATGTGTGTGTATTTCTGTGTGTGTGTGTGGGTACATGTACGTCTTTGTGTTTGATTCATGCTGCCACTGCCTTATTGTCCATTTCAATAGGTCTACGCCCTCTGACGCTGGTGTAATGGCCTGTAGCTCCTCTGCGTATCTCTCTTTTACTGAGTAAGCCACGAACTTGACCTTTTCTAGTGTTTTATAATTCAATTACCCGTGAGAGCTGGAGAAGGCGAGAGCCAGCAGCCAGATTGAGATAGTGACAGGCCACGCACACCAAACACACTCGATGCAGGTGGCTTTCCCAAGGCACGTCGTAGCGCCAAGTATATCTTGAAGTCATTCCTCAAGACACAAATTCATTTCACGAGGCTTACCCGAAAATACTCGCAACTGAAGTAGTATGTGAAATGTGTCGTACATTCACTACAACCTGGCACTATGTCGTGGGATTTCAAGTGTCTCTTTGCAGGTGCAGTGAAGGCAAGATCCTACAATGCAGACACCAAACGCGTCATGGGCAGCAGTGGGCGCTTGTCGCCAGGGGGCGGGGCCGTTCAAGCAGCGCTGCCGACATCACGTTTGGTTGTGCCCAAGTTTGTATTAGAGCTATTTGGCATGCCGGCCGTGAACTATGTCGAGCATGATCAAATAAACAATTTCCCACAGTTCCCCTTTTTATTATTTGGTGAGTACCTAGTCTATATTTCCCCCAAAAAATGTTGCCTATTGTGTGCATGGCAACAGAATCCAGAGTATCCACACACACAAGGAATTTGACCTGGTTATTTGCTCTCAGTACACAATACAACAAACACAATGGAGATAAAGCATTATAATTATAGAATAAATCTCCCAAGCTCTTCCATCTCTTCCTACGATCATCAACTAATTCACACAATTTGTAAAAATTCCTCCCTTTCTATGTAGGGATATTAATATGCAACAGCACAACAAAATAAATATGTATGGCTGATAATCTATATGAATAGCATAGTTACGTAATATTAATAAACTATATTAAAAATATTGTAACATGTTTTTATTAATAAATGGATAGTAACGTATCAGTTACTCATGACTGAAAATACTTAAATATAGTTTAAATACATATATATTAAAATTTTAAGTTTACAAATACCTCAGTATAGTTGAATCTATTGAATCATAATAAACAGATATTAAGCTATCAGCTAACTAGTAGCCAACTGGATATAGTTAAACTACAACCAAGCTACTTGAAGTTGAGCGCTGCTTGAACAACTCGCCTCCTGGTGACAACTGGCAGCGAGCAGCAAGCGACCAGAGTGCCCACTGCTGTTCATGATGTTTGGGGCGGCACAGTGGCTCAGTGGTGGCGCAGTGGTTAGCACTGTCGCCTCACAGCAAGAAGGTCCTGGGTTCAAATCACGCCTGGTCCTTTCTGTGTGGAGTTTGCATGTTCTTCCCGTGTTCGCGTGGGTTTCCTCCGGGTGCTCCGGTTTCCTCCCACAGTCCAAGACATGCAAATGCATGTGTTTGTGTAGTATATGATGTGATGTACTATGTATATGATGCAATGTAAAGCCCTTTGAGACATACAGTACTTGTATAAAAGGGCTATATAAATAAAACTTGATTGATTGATGGTGTGAGCGCAGGATTACGGTGACGGGATTCTTGAGGTTGATCTTCAAGCAGTTCTCGAAAATGTGTCATCACGATATCCTTTGGGAAACGCACGTGAACATTTCAGGAACTTTCTTGAAGGAGTGCGTGAAGTATGTGAATCTTCAAGATACATAGTTATCGGGGAAGGTCAACCAGACGGCAATGTAGAGATGTAATCTGGTAGTTTCCCCTGCCCTCCCTCTGTCCATCAGTTTAACCCTACGTCACAAAATGCCCGGTGGACAATCATTAACGCTGCACTAGGCAACTTTGCACTTTGGCGGCGAAAGATGCAGCAAGGAAAAACAGGTTGAAAGTTTGGAGGACTTCATTACCCATAAATCACGTAATGTGAACTTTTCATAGCATTTGGTGGGGTTGGAGGTGGTGAAGAGGTTCAGCCATCGTTGGTGAGTCCAGCTTTCTCTGGACGGAGCGCTCGCTCACTGCTGTTTAGGAGACAGTTTGTATTTTGCTCTTAAGTTTTAACTCATCACTTCCTGTGTGTGGTCAAGATTTCCCATCAGTGACCATACCTGAAATTAATTTGAGCAAATAGATCTCAATTAGGGGGGATGGGATGCTCTTCCTGCTCTTATCAGCTGTTGCAGTGCAGCTCTAAAGTGGTAATCTGCACATGTTCCTTGTTTTCTTACGTGCTAAGCGGTTATTGTTGTGGTGTTTTTGCATTGAGATCGGTGAAACAGTGTAGCCAGTACTTTTTCCTTGGATTTTCTGATGTGAGTAAAAGTGCAGATGCAATAAAGAAAGTCTTTTACAAACCAGTTTGAGTGTGCAGGCAACAGACTGGTGCGGTGTGCAGCAGCCTGATGGCCTGGTGATAAAAGCTGTGTCCCGTAGCCTGCGGGTTCTGGACCTGGTGCTACGGTACAGTCTGCCAGACGGTAGTAATGAGAACAGTCTGTGGCTCGGGTGACTGGAGTTCTCGATGATCCTCCGGGTCAGCCACGTTAATCAATCGTCAATCGTCAGCCATGTTAATGACCGATTAATAGGTTAATCTATATTTGTGTTTTTTTGACTTTCTTCTACCTCTGTATATGCAGGGAAATTGTGCCGTTTTGTGTTGGAAAATTATTTCAGAAAAAAAGACAAATAGCACATGGCACATAACCTACATCGTCAGTTAATATAAGATTGATCGATCTAATTCTTAATGGTGATTAATCGATCATCTATTAATCATTAACATCCCTATATCATCACAAAACTCCTGGAATGCATTGAACATCGCAGATTGATGATATCTAACAGTAAGAAGGATCAGAAGGTGGATTTTTCCTTTAAGGGCACTTCGATGGTCGCTGTTGTGAGAGGGGAGATCGTTACTCCTTCTCCCTCCCCACCAACTGGTCCGGGGAATGGAACCCTCAACCTTCTGGCCTGCTTCTCTAACCCTCCTGCTGCCCCTCACATGGTTTAGGAGCTATTTACTGGGATTGGTCCAGGCCAACTGGAATGGTGTAGCACACCATTTGTATCCACTAGACAAGCACCCAGCCTGCTTGTTCCTGCTCCTACTGCCCAAATCAATCCAGTGTGACCCAGTCTTGGCAGCAGATGACTTACTGTAGTGCATAGCATATCAATCAGCTCTCCGTCAGCACCTCCGTCCTTCAATTTCCATCTCCTCTTCTCCCTCCTCCATCTGTTGTCCCCTGAGGGATCATCATCGGAAGTTATTCTCCAACCTGTCTCTCTGTGCCTGGCCTGACATTTCGTGACATGGGCACATTGTCTTAAAATGCTAATTTGCTCTCTCTCTCTCGCAGAAAAAGTGAGAGAAATTAAGCTTAGCGTGAGTTAAATCAGGAAGACGGCTTCACAAATCCGTCCCCTCTACCCTTTCATGCTACTTCCCGCCTAATCAGCGATGGCTATGCCTCTTGGGTTCTACTTCATTCATATGATACTTCTACGCTTTCATTTTCTGCACATTATCCAATCAGCTTAGACGTCAAGAAGGCGGCTCTCCTCCGGTTTGCATCAACAATGCTTGAGCACTTCCACACCTTCTCTCACACCCACTTGGAACCAATCGCAAATCTATGCACTCGTTATTACCTTAATCAGCCGTTTCTGTATGTTGCCGTCATTCCAGTGGCCAACTACTGATCTGTCACCCCACTACCACCACCAGCAGCATCAAGGCTCCATTTGGATACCCAGTGCAGAGATATATCTACAGCCCCGGTCTCCTGATTGAAATGTGTTTTTCCACCACGAAAGGATTATGTGAGACACGACTAGACACAGGCAGCGGCCTGAAACAGAGTGGTGTAAAGTAAGGGCATGTCGGTGGGTGTTTACATTCACCTTGAGCTCTGCTGACGTGGGTTCGATTCCCAACTCAAACCAAGAAGATTTATACTGTGAGTGAAGTTAGAATTTAATCTGATTTAATCATGACCAAAATCTTTCCCTAACCTTAACCAAATAGTTTTTTTTGCCTAACTTTAACCGAAGTTTACTTGCCTAAACGGATAGCTAACTTTTTTGCATGACGAACAAGAGAAAATGGCGTTTCCAATTCGTGCTATTGTCACATAATCCATATTCTGGTGGAGGAACGTAATCTTCACATAATAGGCCTTTCAGAGTTCACGCTCAGTTCACCATGTTTTATGAGACTGTGTTGTCCCTCTCTGTGTCTCGACGACCTGCTTAATCTGATGTTTGGTGTGTTTGCTGGTCAGGTCAGATCACTGTTACATTTCAAGCATTCAGGTGACGCTCGTCAGTGTTAATTCAACTCTGAGAGCGTAGACATCAACATTATGCTCATATAAGTCCACACACATTAGAGTTCATGTAACACTTTTAGACTTCCAATCAAGACACGAAAGAATCAACACCTATTAACGCTGGAACATTTGCTGCGAAGGTTTCAGTGCCTCGGTTAAGGACACTTGGCTGGCATGTGGCTGTTGTGGGCATTGAGCCTGCGACCTTTTAATTACAGGACAGTTCTAACCACAAGCCCTTCCTGTTGTCCCAGATGTACCACCTCTAGGGAGATTCAGACTGATCGGAGCGAGCAGGCTCATCTGCTACACACACACACGTCTGTGGACACAAGCTGTCAACCATGAGCATGTACACACACACACACACACACACACACACACACACACACACCCCAGGCTCCTCCACCTTCACCCAGGCTATCTCCTTCCATCCGTTGATGGAGATTGTATATAATCTTCTGCAAAACAACAGCAAACCCCTAAGAGGCCAGCAAACCAGAGGAAACAAATTCATGATCAAATTACCAGAGCCTGCTTTCAAACGCAATTTGCTAAAAAATCACTGCCAGGCTTGAAGGTTGGCAATTGCGCCCGTCACTTTAGCGGCTCCCTTCTTAATCACTTACGTCTCTTAAGGAAAACTCCCCCTGCAGTGGCCTCATGGTGTTTATATCGAACCGTTGTTTGTATTGCCAGAGCAGTTTAGCCGCTACTTGTGGATTATTGGGGCTGTATGTCTCCCATTCAGTCCACGACTGGCTGCCGCCGCTGCTGCCTGCCGCCCGCTGAGAAGGTATTCTATTGAGAGGAATGACACCTTGCCCACAGACAGATATTTCAGGAGCAGAGACTGTAGGGGAGGTTTGTTGTCTACGATGGGAAACGAAAGGGAGGGAAACTCTGAACCGACAAGTCCATCAAAGTGAAATACCTCGCAGGAGAGGAGTGTCGTATGAAGTTACGCCGGCCCTGATGTAAAATTCCATGACCTTTCCATAACTTTCCTTAATTCCATAAGCCTTTAATAAGTCAGAGCGCTTCCATGAGTTAACAATGTTTTTCCTTTCTGGTTTGTTCATGTTTTTCTAAAGAGGATAATAATAATAAGTCTGGTTTCCACTCCAGTTGGATTGAAAACTATCGAATGTGTGAAACGAGTCGTAAAAGACGATATCTCTGTGAAGTGGTCAATTTTTACAATTCCCTGACTTTCCCTGGATACACCTTTCCCATGCTTGTTGTCGTCTGTCTGTCTTTGTTACTCTGCTCATTTTCATTTATTTTGTGAAGCACTTGGTTTTGAAAAGTGCGATTTAAATAAAGATTTACTTACTTACTTATTTACTTAGTTATTCCATGACTGGTGGGAAGCCCTGTAAAATAGTCTAAACCTTTTTTCCGTTCATTATAAACCCCACCCATATCTTTTAAGCAGGTTAAAACAAACATGAAGAATTAAGTGCAAATACTAATGCCATTAGATCTATGCACAGTGTTTGTATGCCAGCAGCGGTGGTGGAGGTTCGGGGTGTCGAGCAACAAAACGGTTATGTTCCACATGTGTTTGTTTGGTTCTGCCATTAACAACCCGACTATGACTCACTTACATGGCGAAAAGACACATGGCTGCCAGCGCTATTTGAAGCAGAGCCAAAATGAAGCAGAGGTTTTGATCTCACATTTTTGGCTGACCACTCGGAGCATTTGATTTCAAAGCCCACGTCTTCCCTCCGATATAATTAGAGTGAGAATGTCCAATTAGCAGATTCATTTGGGTTATTAGCAGGATTACGCTTTTAATTAGATCGCTTTGGCTCAGGATTGCATTTCTCTAGAGAAGTTTGCTTAAAGGGGCACTTCACCGAAAAATTAAACTCATGTATACGCTCATGTATTCTAGGCATTATTACATATATACAATCTTACACAATTGTATTTGGTTTCAGGGTTATTAAGATACACAGTATGTATATGGGAAATGTATAGAGTGAAAATTAGCACAGCGCAAAGCCTCTGTGAGAGATGCTGTTGGAGAAATATAGTTTTCAGGTTATTAAATTGTTTAGGTTTTGGGGATTCAAATCAAAGCAAATCAATACAACCAAATATGTAAAGAACTGGCAAACATCTTTGCTGAGGATGAAATAGAATTGAGGTCAAACATAGCTCAAACGACCCTCTGATGAATGAATGAATTAATTAATCGTTATTTCGAACAACAACAACAAAAATATTAGAAAAAATAAATACAATAATATATATATATATGAAAAATAAAAAATAAAGTAAATTAAAATATATTATTTACATAACGTATATAAGGCTGGCTCGAAAAGGGATAGGAAGAAGCAGAGGCTTACCTAGTCCTACCCCCATTCTCAACTGTTATAACTATATTGGGGTGGCAGTAGCTCAGGAGGTAGAGTTCCCGCCCCACAACCGCAAAGGTCAGCGGTTCGAGTCCAGCTCCTCCCGGGGATAAATCTGTCGTAGTGTCCTTGAGCAAGACACCTAACCCCCAAATTGCTCCCCAGGCACCGTGCTGTACATGGCAGTACATTCTTGCTTCGTACATTATCTGAACTGTTTGAAACTCAATCAGAACCATGAATTTCAAGGCGTGTGACTTCAAGAATAGATTATTTGTATGATCACGATATCCAGCATTGTTTATTATTCTGATGGCTCTTTTCTGTAGTATGTGTAATTGCTGTAGGTTGCTCTCCTAACACTTTGAATTGTGTATTTTTCCTGAGGGGAAGCAGAATATACCAGCAAACATCTTTCTAAAACCAATTTCCTGTTGAGCCGCAGTGTGAATGGGGAGGGTGTTTTAAGTTATTCATGCTCTCTGGCGTCTCTCTGATCAGGGGCATGATTATGACGATGTGAAACAATTACTCTAAAACGCTGAGGGGGATCATTTGATCTGAATCCTAAAAGACTGCTTCATAACAGACACTATTGATATTGTAATGCTATTGTTGGTTTCGCTCCAAAGAGCACAATTTCATGATTCTGTCCAAAAAGTGTGTGTGTGTGTGTGTGTGTGTGTGTGTGTGTGTGTGTGTGTGTGTGTGTGTGACTGCACATATACATTTCCCGCAAGTTTTGTTTCAGTGTATGATTTGAGTTACTTTTGAAAGCTCTATTTTCAGTGCATGACTCTTACGTAAATTAGCATTTTTACACGTTGCCTGAACCTAAATAACTCATGGTTGCAAAACTGAATTCTCCATCTGCACAACTCCTTATCCTCTCCTTCCAGTCTGCCTTCAGGAGACCAGGGTTAGCAGAGTTACATTCAATATCTAACCTATTACAGATTATTTAAAATGTGGCAAAATGTGCATGTAGCATTATTTCATGTAATGTAATGTAACGTATAGTGGTGAATAAAAAGGTGGGTGAACTATGACCTCAAGTCAGTGATCATCATGAGGCAAACAACCACCAATAGAAACAAATACAAATAATATTTCACAAAAGCATTAATTTATGCTTTATCTTTGCCTGAAAATATATACATGTATAACTTACACCTGTTTGACACTACTTACTATGATGCATACCAGGGTTCACCCGATGACTTTTTGAAGGACAATACCGATACTTTTGGATTGAAGCTGCCAATAGCTGATATTCTGTGCTAATATTCAGTATCTTTAAATTTGACAATTTCCATGCCAAAAAATTCCAAGTATTCAGTGTTTCCTCCAGAGTTGTATTCTTGTCAGGGTGGAAAAGCCTCTGAAACAGCATTTAGACCATCATGGGACACTAAAACTATATGGAAACCAAGATCACAATAATAGTAATAATAATAAAACATATTCATGCATACTGTAGACAACCAGTGTAATCTAATCTAATCATGTATATTTATATAGCCCTTTTATACACGCATGTCTCAAAGGGCTTTACATACCATCATATATACCTACTACATCATCATATACATCATATACTAACTACATCATACACCATACTGCACACAAACACACTCACGCCTATGGGCAATTTAGAGTCTTCAGTTCACTCTACCTGCATGTCTTTGGACAGTGTAGTGACAATGTAATGTTGATCAATTCTACATCTGCATCACAGCCATTATATCAGAGGCGGACGTTACTGACTGACCAATATCTGATTTTTTATAAAAATCAATAAATCATGTTTATGTAGCCCTTTTATACAAGCATGTCTCAAAGGGCTTTTTTGCTTCATATATACATACTACGTCATCATATACATACTACATATACATCACATACTATGTCATAGCAATACCGGCCCAATGTATCATCAAACCAATACATCAGTGTAACCCTGCATACTATGAATTTACATCACGTTTCATGTCAAAAACAAAAGGTTGGGTGCGCTGGGTCTAGTTTCCCCTGCACTACCGTCCACCCCGGGTAATGTAACGTTACTCTCCACCTACAGTACAGTCTCACTGTATCTTGTCCCCTTGACTCCATGCGTCCCTGCAGGTACATGGCCATCATCCACCCCCTGCAGCAGCGCATGTCGTCCACAGAGACCAAGGTGGTGGTGGTGGTGATCTGGATGCTGGCTCTGCTCCTGGCCTTCCCCCAGTACTACTACTCCAACACCGACCAGCTCCCCGGCCGGGTGGTCTGCTACATCGACTGGCCCGAATACACCATCTGCGACTTCAAAAAGATGTGAGTTCCTCTGTGGAATAGCTATTGCATTTGTCAACAAGCGCCGTTAATTACTTTTGAACTGAGAGCAAATGTGGTAGGGTGCCATTTGTACTCGGTGTGAATGGGAGAGCATGTTGAAAAAGGAGGGAAGCGTTTTGTGCTTTGTTGTTGTGAATAGATTGAAGGCACATCATAGGAGGTTTGTCTTTCCCCCCCCCACTGAAAGGGCAAAAGCATCGGGTTGGAGAACAGAAGGTTGGTTGAGCCTTTACTCCACCGTTATGGCAAGGCAACGTTATGTTTTCCCAAAAACGGTTCATAAAGTCCTTTATAGAGCAACAAATATAAACACATAAAAACAGGACAATAATAGTCAATTATAAATTTGTCAATAATAAACAAGAACAAATAATGAATTTTATAAAAATGTGTTTTAAGAAGAGATTTAACACAATGAACAGGTTCAGCTAACCGTACTAGATCCTCTGTGTGTTTGTTTTGATTTTTAGACTGGTTTAAATTGGGATAAAAATGTCTGGTTGATTTCAGTTCTTTCTCAAACTGAAAGAAATGTTTAGATTTTGCTTTTATTCAGTTTGGTTTCAGTTTCACCATTTCAGCGGTCAGAGAGAAAAGGAATGTGTTGGTAATACTGGATAATGAACCTGGGCCTATTCATTCGCCAGTGTTCAGACCATCGTAATAATTGTGATTTTTATTTTATTTTAAGTATTATACTTTTGTATGCTTGCAATTATTATTATAAGTTCCAATAATAAACAAAGATTTAGGGAGGACATTTTATATTTTTCAAAACCCTATCCCAATTTATGGAAGAATTTGTACAAACAATATCTCTATTCCATATTTTTGTAATAGAAAGAGTCTGTGAACATTCCAAAAGAGAACTATAAATGACTGACACATGACCCTTATATCTCCTAGTCTTTTGATCAAATTAGGAGGATGAGTGACATGATTGATATTAAGAGGGATTCCAAGTTCCTGTATTATATAGCAAGTTTTTCCACACTTGTTCACTTATAGTTTCCTCAAATGTATCCTTGGCCACGTTTAGTCTGACTTTAAGCAAACTGCAAAACCTAGACCAGCACTCAGACAGACAGACCCCCGTGTGTCCCATGGAACACTGTGAAAGGCCTGCAGCGAACAGAGACCGACATCCCACCAGGCTTGTTTGTCTAACCACAACAGATCGAGAAGATGCTGTCTGTGTACAGGACTGGCCTGTACGTACCTATTGCTATTGATTCCAACTTCTCTAAGTGCCTCGCATCCAACTTGCCTTGACTCGAAACAAAAGGAGCCTATTGAATTATCCCCTAACTAGCCGAACTCAAAGCTCATTTTATATTCGTAGCCATGCATAAATGCAACAGAAGTACAGTACAGCCAGGAGGACACAGAGTGCAATGTCTTAGGATGTAACAAACCTTGAGGGGATTTGACTTAAAAGAGATAATCAGCGTATGATTCAGAGTCATGCAGGGTCGAAGTCTGGTCTTCGTTCAGCATCGGTTGAATATGCGTAGCTACAAAGGGCTGGACGGGTGATATGTATGTCAAAGCACCGTGTGGAGTCCAGGTCGTCTTGTCCCTCGGTTTACATTTGGATGTTCTTATCAAATGCTTTTTGTTTGATCCTGTTCTATTCGTCTCATGCGGCAACTCCACCAGGGTCAAACAGAATTTGCATATAACTTTGCTATTTTGTTGTTTTTTAAAGGTTAGGCCAGAAGCTTGCCAGACACTATTGGAACTATTTGTCTTGATGCAGTAGGTCAAAAGAAGGTTGGAACAAGCACTACACTATCTGACCCAGGTCTGGTGGCAGCTCTGTGGCAGCCGACGTCGACTTTCTCTAGATATTGTCTCTCCTTACATGCAGCTATTAAAATAGAACCAAAGTGTTTTCATATCACACCAGCAGCAACCAGACATTCGTGGGAATCATTTTCACACCCAGTATTTATGC
>OMOT01018106.1:2357-17866 GCA_900312575.1 Acanthochaenus luetkenii | reverse complement strand
CCACATCTGTGTGACCGTATCTTGTGTCACGTTCTTGTATCTGGCTTTTATCAATTTACCATAAATAATGTGAGTCACAAGAGAAGTGACTTTCTGTCTCTTGTGAGGGCTTGTATCCCCCCCCCCACACACACACACACACACTCACACACACCACCACCACCACCACCACCATCATCATCATCTCTAGTTCATAACCTGAACAATTTATATGATAAGATCATCCAATATGCGCAATGCACACGGACCATGATGTGATGATCTCAGGTTAAAGAGATGCAATCAGATTAAAAGCCCAGTTCCTTAGAAATAACTATTACTATTCATTAGAAAATTCACGAGTATTTTATGAGAAGTACTGCGAGCATTACACCGTCCACTTGACCAAATTCTTCCCTTGAGGAAGTTATGCATGATGATTCATTATAACACAATTGTTCAGTTCCAGTTAATTACAGCCACACCGATACTGTGACCGTTATGGATTATTTTGTTGTCATCATGTGGAAAAAGTATCCACTTCCCCTCTCCGGTCACTGTGCAAAAGAAAATCACTCTTTTAAAATAAAAACACCTACAGTAAATTGCAATGACCTCGCATGCACACACACGCACACACACACACACACACACACACACACACACACGCTTGCAATTAACTTCCCAGTAAATAGTTCACTCAACTATTTCATACCAAATAGAGCTATTTTAGCACTTCCTCTGGTATGTAAATTGAGCAAGTGCAGTTCTAGGTAGAGACATTATGCAAGTGTACTATACTGTACATTGTACTTGGTTTCACCGATGTCACAATTATTTCATTAGTTCCAATCTTTCTGTAGATGCACTTTCCCACATATATTCAGGATCATGGTATTTGAATGAGTCATAAGAAACCATGACCAACCCAAAACAGTAATTAAAAGTAATATTTTGTTTTGTGGGATGGTACTGAGAAAATAGTGTACTTGTAATTTGCTCTAATAGTTCATATTTTATTTTAATTCATTGTTGTGAAATGGGATTTTCGTTTTAAAGACTAAGTGTGTGTGTGTGTGTGGGGGGGGGGATGATGGGAATGGTGATCCACCCCTATTTACAGTCAGTGCGTGTATTTTGTGTGTCAATGAACTGCAGGAACAGAAGTCTAATAATCACCTTTGTTCATTCGTAAGTTTTATATGACATTTTCCTGCGGTAGGACCCAACATTATAACCCTCTTGAACAATATGTCAAAGTTATGACACAGTGCTTTGCCAAACACTTTTCCTAAGATTGTGATGAAAAATCACAGTATAAATTATAATCACAGATCCGTTAAAAGATAACAGTGTCTTCGGGGCGCTATTAACACCTTGCACTCAATCCACTGGTGTTTTATGCAAGTTCTTGGATCTTATTGTGGTAAAAGTGCCATTCACATAAGAGTGAAAAGTGGCTGTGTATTCTAAGACACAGGAAGTGTGTGTACTTTGCTCTGATTACATATTGGTAAACCAACTGGACCCACCACCAACACCAGAACACCATCCAGTAGCAAGATATGAACCTTGATTGTGCTATTATGATTATTACTTAGTGGATGCAGAAAATAGAGATAGACAGAGAAAGAGAGAGAGAGAAAGAGAGGGAAAGAGCGAGAGAAAGGGAGAGACAATTCCTTCAATCCAAGTTTCCTCCGCCTCCGAATCTCCATATATTAAACACGTGAGTCAGCCGTGTCTGCATGCGTGTGTCCTGTCCTCCGCTGACCTGTGAGCTCATTTCTCTAAACTGCGACTATTTACCATCCTAGGCCTGCAAATGGTATTCAACAGGTTCTGTGTTCGACACATATCGCCGAAGTTCCATCCGTCCTTTGTGATTTCTCTTCGCTTTTTACGAAGCAACATTTTGGAGATGTCGCCCAAATTCTGACCTTGTCATCAGCATGTTGCGACAGAAAGTGGAATTAGTTGGGCAAGACAATGTTTTTCCACCCTCAATCATCCAGTTTTGCTGATCGCATGCCCACATCTTCCGCTGTTGAAGCCCATCTGCTTCCACTCCGTCTGACACGTCGTGTGTCCCTTCTGCACACCCCTGTTGTAATGGGCTGTTACTTGCATACCTGTGGTCTGCCTGTTATCTTGAACGGGTCTTGCCATTGTCTTCTGACTTCTTTCATCAACCAGGGGTGTTCGCCCATGGGACTGCTGCTGACTGGATGTCTAGACACTGTAGTGCGCCAAAATCCCAGGATGCTGGCACCAGCACGTCGGGCACCAATAATCGTACCCTGTTCAAAGCAGCTTACATCACGTGTCTTGCCCATTCTAAGGCTTAGTCAAAGAGTAACTGAGCCTCTTCAACATGCTTTACACTGAGTCAAAGCCATTGACTCAGCTGTACCTAATAAAGTAACCATTGAATGTTGTGCTGTATATCTGCCTTACAAAAGCAAATAGTGGTAAATGCTTGTTGTGCTTGTTTAAAGGTCAAATGTATATACATATACATACTACATGCAAACGCCAGTCCACCTGACCTGACCTGCATGTCTTTGGACTGTGGGAGGAAACCCACGCAAACACGGGGAGAACATGCAAACTCCACACAAAAAGGACTGGGTCGGGGGATTTGAACCCACAACCTGCTAACCACTGAGCCTCCGTGAGCCACAACTCTTCTTTAGAAGGGAGCAACACAACAAAAATGTTACATTTTGTATATTATTTCACATGGGAAGTTGTCAAATAGAGGCAAAACTAATTCTGGATTTACACGTGAACTAACCAAAACAGATTGTTTGTGTGCACTTTTAATGGAAATCAACAGTTTGCCATAATTGTTGGCAAATCGGCTAACTGAAGCTAACTTGTTACTTTCTCCGTTGATTCAAATGTCATTATCAGAACTGGTTTTGGTCTGGTAAGGGCTCAGATTAGGATGAAATAACAGAGCGAAATGTCATGGTATCTCTTTCGACCATTGTCTCTTTTTTTTCGTGGTTCTTCAAAGTTCTGCTCAACATTGACTGGTTTACAGAGTTACAGTTTGCATAGTCACAGAGTCTCCATGGCAATGGACAGAAGATCTTCTATGCTATTTGTCTTCATGTAGGATGAGGGTAGTATTTTTTCAAATGAGAGCACAGGCGCCTGTGCAATGGAACAAGTGAAGCACCTGCATCCCCACTTTCAAATCGAGGGGAGCAAATGTATACTTTTGGTTTTTCGGAGGAACTTTTAAACATGATTTTTCTCAGTGGCTGAGCAAAGGCAACTTCAAAAATATACAAAGAAGTTGCACACTTGCAGTTGTAATTATTTGCAGTCCATGCAGAAGAACACTGCCGAATCTGCTCCCTCACCATCAAACAAAATCAGGCGCCTATGGATGAGAGTTTTTATAGGGAGTCTTAAACATTAAGAACGTTTGGTATAAGAATAGCACTCATAACTATTCCCAAAATAGTGTTATACATACAATTTGTGATTGCTCCAAACTTTGCAGAAACTTTGGAATCATGCTCATAGCTAAGGAAAGCACTGGAATATAAGCCCATTTATGTTTTCCTTTTTTTTTTTAAAGAAACACACCCACTATGTTTCCTCTTCGGGCCTGTGCTGAGTGTGCCAGTAAAAGCAGGCTGTGACATTTGAGGTTGGGGTTTGTTGTGGTGTGAGAGTCGGCGTGCGTCGGGACATGCTTTGGAGTCAGTGTGTGGGCTGTGCGAGGCCTGTTGAGGCACAGTGTGTACAGTATCAGATTGTGCCCTGCGTTTCCATGGCAGTGACGGGAGCTGTTTCTGGAGCACGCTCTGTGCCGTGCGGTTTCCTCTGACACGGGGGATCTGGGTGTCTTCTGAGGAGGTCTCCATGGCAGCCAACCTTTCATGTTCTGACAGGCGTCTGCGCCTGAAAGGAAGGGGTAGTGGGGGTCTGCAGTACTAGCTAATGCCCTTTACAGTACTAGTTCTGTGGATATTGTTGATATTGTTTGCATGTTTTCCTAGATCTCAGCTAATTGGAGGACACATACAGAACACACGCAGTAATCACAATGTCAGTATAGTACGTATTTTGTACGTTTCTTCATATGTTTATTTTTCCTGCTGCATTTACATTGTTTGGCCAATGATCCGGTAAGCGTCTGCAGTCTGGTCTACTGGGAATGTGGCGGAGTCATGGACATGTCTCTGGGGTTTGCTGCTCTGCTGACACACCAGTCCAGTATTCGTCACCCGTCCAGGAAGGACACCTCAGTTTACAGCAAAACCTGCCGCACGCCACGGGCATTTCTGGTCACCCAATGACCATCGTTACAGGAAAGGCTGTCCTGTTCACCGCGTTTCACCTGTTCACTCAGCTTTTTGTTCTTTTATTGTAAAATACTTGCCTAATGTGCACACACACACACATACGTACGTACTTATGTACACACATACACACACACACAGACATCACACACACCATCTGCATTGGCCGGTCAGAAACGTTGTCTGCTGAAGTGTCTATCTGACAGCCCGGCTGGTTGGAAGCAGCACTGCAGGGTAGTCCCTCGCCTGAGCTTCTAGGTCAAGTACCAAATATTATTATATGAATTTCACTAGCTCTTGCTTGTTGCCTCCGTCTGATTTATTGCTCTTTAGCCGTTGCATTACAGTGATGCTCGTTATTTTCACGGTCGCTCTTTTTCATCATGAAGAATAAGAAGCATCGTGAAGAATTGTTTTAGCATGAACAATTCACAGATAATCAGACATTCATTCAGATATTCATCAACTATTCTTCAGAGGAATTCATTATTGCTGTTTCAAGTTTCCCTTACATGGAACAATTACATCTGATGAGAAGAAAAAGATGACTGTGGACTGTGGAGTGAGACAGGTTCTCATTCAATGGGAGATTGATTATGATATTTCTGCTGAAACCTGCACTTCATCAGGGCATTGGTGCTGTTTGATCTTAAGGACCTTCCATAGTTTACAACAGGGATGAGCAAGTGTGCCAAGACTTCCAAGGAACTGTTCTATTTTCTATCTTGGGATTTCAGCAGAATTTCACTCCCTGCCCTTTTTGAGTCTTTGTGCCATTTATCTTTTTCTTTTTTTCTTTTTTTTTGTGGTAACCTGCAACACGAAAGATCATGTGGCAGATAATATCATTTCCTGATATTGGCAGACATTAAAATCTAATTAAACTTAAAAAAGTTTATACCACATACTGTATGTAGTTAGAGAAATAAAGGTTTCTTTTAATCGCATTTAATGTTGAAATAACATTGATATAAGTCACATGTTGACAGTTCATGTGTTTGACTGACTCAGAATCATTATCAGGCTTTGAAATGACGCGGCCACATGCTTCTCTCCATGCTACACATGCAAATATCCTTCATAAATGTAGCATGTCAAAACAAGAGTGATCAGCATATCTAATTACTTTCAGTGTCACAGAGCACACAGTGCACTAAACGTATATCTCTTGATCTGGGACTTCTGCACGTCAGCGGTGCGTACCAAAATGGCGTTTATGAAAAGTGAAACGTGCAAACGACCACGGAGGAAAGTTCTGAGGAACTAAACAGCACTGCCCCTCGTGTGAGTGTGAGTATGGCAGCTGCTACTTTCTGTTTGTTACCATTCACCACAGGCAGGCAGCTGGGACAATGTTTCAGGTTGACTCTCCTGGGTGGGTGGTGTGGTTGGTGTGGGTGGTGTTCTCACTAGAAAGCACAAGACTTATGGTGTTTGCCTGGTAAATTAATATTCTCACCGACCCAGAAATTTAGGGAAATCCCTGGAACAGGTATGACCCGTTTTTTGATGGAAGTAAGCACTTATGAGGAAGAGTGCTAGGCTACTTTCATGAAAACACATGGTTTCACAAGAATAAGGAAGCTTCTGTCATTTTTGTGTCATTTAATAATAACGTAAATATGAATATGTGTGATTCTTAAGTGGTATTTTCCAATGTGTGCACAGTATAAGAGTGTGGTAGCAACTCACTCTCATCATAACAGAAGTACCATTAAAGTGTTCCCTTGCGTAGTTCATTTGACTAGCATGTGGTCTAAGGTTTCATTGCATAGATGGAGCCCTTTCGTAAACACAGTGCACACGCAGCATACTTTGCATACAGTAGCTGAGGGGAGTTCACGTACCGATACTGTATTATTTGGTTTCCACGGTGACGACAATCGGCGCAACATAATGAATGGTGGAAGTGTTGCCGTAAGAGTGCTATGTTTACTTGTTACGTCACTGTACAACCCAGATCAAATTTCGGACACAACAGGGACACACCCTGTTCCAAGAAAAAACTCAGTGGCGTGGTGTCCCGCTGACTCATGGCCTGAGGGTGTGTACCCACGTCGTGGGTTCGAATCCGGCCGGGGACCTTTGTTGCATGTCATCTCCCTCTCTCTCCCAATATTTCCCGTCTCTCTATATTTTGAACTGCCCCCCAAAAGGTTTAAAGTAAAAAAAACTCTCTGACATAAAGGCATGCACACACACACACACACACACACACATCTGGTGTTGTATAATAGTCCAGTAAGAGACTCCCTGTCATGGCAAAGTATAACTTATTTAAGGAACAGCACTGAACATTTTGTCAAAACAAGCACACCCTGCACTTGTCAGCCGAAAACTACATATCTATTGTTGTCTAATGTGTCAGGAATCCAGAGGAAATTGCTTGTTTTCTCATTAATGGCCATGAATTCATACAATCATACAATGTTGTTGTTTTTGTAAACAGATTTCTAAGGCCTACATTTCAGAATAACCCAGCACATACTGTATATGACCATGTAAACAGTTCAAATGAGAAAAAAGAAAAACACCACAATTCCGTAAAGACCACACCTTAAAGTCAACCAATAGCATTTGTTTTGAAAAACACACCCAACTACACGTGTTCTGACAGAGAGGACAACATATCCCTGGCAGCAGAGTTATATTTCTGCAATGTAGTTTGAACGTATTATAGCACACTGGGAAACAAGTTGGAAGCATGTTTTCTACCCTTCAAACCCTATTAGGCCATGAGTCAGAGTATTGTTAGTGTGGTGCACAGCAACACCATTGTTAAAGATTTTTGCCAAGAATGCATGTTTGACAGATTCCATTTAACTCTCACAAGCTGCACCTCGGTGGTGTTTTATTGGTGACCTGTTTGTGTAGCTCGTGGTGGCCAACGTTTTGTTGCAACTTGCTCTAATGCAGGTTTGCACAGTGCCTTCAGGTATTTAGTAGTAACCATCCATCAGAAAGAAAAACATTTTACACTGGGCCTACCAACTGTTACCTGTACCTCAGGCTGTTTGTTGCAGGAATGACTCAGAAGGCGTTTCCAGGCAGAGCAGGAGAACTGGGAGGGGTTTCTCTCCGGCAGACATCCTCCACCTGGCTGACAATCACATTCACAGTTTCCCTATTGTGATGCTCCATTGTTGGTCATATTAGATGTGCATGTTCCCTGGTATTGCACAATAAAGAGGGAAATCATCAAAGCTCTGCTTAATGAACCAGGCTAGTCATTCGTACTTCAATAACCCCATGGATTCATAATGAATGGCCTTGTCTGATCGCACATCACTCTGAGTTGAAAACGGCTGTATTCGTTCCGAAACCCAATACAATGCAATTCATTTTTCGATATCCCGAGCGCACAAATATGAGGCATGGGTTGTAGACACTCGAATAGGTCGATTCAGGCTTTTCCACCTGCGGCATGCTTTTGGTCGCAGCTCACCGTGTGAGTGTGCGGAGCCACAAACCCAGTCTAGCTGTAGCTCTTATGTGACTCATAGTATCATATCCATAGTACGCCCAATCTTAACCAGTAACAAGTATCGTGGAAATGTAAAAGTCTCATAATGTACCGGTAATGCTGGTTTCTACTAAAAGTGTAGGCGGTTTTTCACACTACAATAGGAGCTACAATCAGAGTGCTACTTTGGTGACTCATTGCATTTCGGCAGGAGCCCAGCCTCAACCCACAGCTCCAGCACAACTACTAAGCACCCGGTACAATGGAAATACATTTAAAAAAAGATTTGGTTTCGAGCTGAATTTCAAGCAGTGCAGGCTGGCTTTGTAGAATAGAAGGTGGCGGTGAGCATAACACAGTGACTGAACCTACCAGTGCTGTCCAGCAGCAGCCGTAGTCACTGATGGAACCTATAATCTAAGCTTTGGATGTAGAGTAGCATGAGTGGGTAGAAACATAACATGTAGACCACAAACTATTAGTGAAGAAACTATTATTATTATCTTTTTTCAAACTTTTTTATTCAGATGGAGTGTGTCCTGCGCATAATACTTCCTAGAAATCCTATGATGACGTGATAAGAGTAAGATAGCCACGGTCGTTTCGAGGACACAGCGGGGTGGGAGACGGCCAAAAGTCTAACCCGTGCACAACCCAACCAGTGGTAATGGCTCATAGTCAAGGTCTAACTATTGCATTCTGCCTGTAGCCTTGCCTCGTCTGTTTTTATATTCCCTCTGCCTGGAAAAGCCTCCCTGAAGGAAAGAATAACACCGTTTCAAGAATAACAGTCTTCACAGACTGCTGTACAATGGGAGTTGATCATAGGCAAGCTGTGAAGATGCGTGTAGATTTACAGCATCATGGCCAGGCAACAGGGAGAGTGAGGACAGAATGAGGAGTGGAGTATTAACAGTAAATCTGAAGGCCTGGAGGAGGAACAGGAGGAGCGTGCCCGTAGAAGAGTCCGGGAGGGTGGGACTTGCGGGCCGTGATGACTCACTTCTTCTCCCTGGTTGGCTCTGACATCTGGCATCTGGAGCTCATTGACTACCGCTCCATGGCAACCAGCAGTTGTGGAACTGTAAACAGACTGAGCAACTGGAAAGCCAACCAGGAATTAGGCTTTCGCTGTTTCCCCAGCACGCGTTCGAGCGCTCCCTGTCAGCTTTCACAGGCGGCTGGGGTCAAAGGGAGGGAGGTAAAATGACTTCAAGCGGTCAGACTGACATCCTTAGGCCTCCTGCCCCTTGCACGGTACTGTGTGTGACGTGCAGCTTTATACAAAGTTAAGGAGAGTCAGTGAGGCTGAGATTTCATATGAAAAGTGCAAGACGTCAGAGCTATTTCTTCCACTGTTGCAAATAGTGAATAATGTGTAACGGTGGATGGTTACAGTGTTTCATCAATGTGCTTTACATTGCACACGAGTAAGTTGACAACAGATAACTAAAGTTGTCCAACATGCCTGTGACCAAAACCTTACGCAATAGCTACATTATCTCCTCTCCTCTCCTCTCCTCTCCTCTCCTCTCCTCTGCATTCAATCTATTCAGTATATATTCTACCCATCAAGATCAGCAGGCCTAAGGTAACCCCAATAAAACCTGAGTCAATCACCCACATTTTTTTTTTCAAACGTTGTTTTTTGGTTGATGTGAATACCAATATTTTTGGACTGAAGCAGTTTATATCCAATATTTTGAAATTGCAATTTCAGTCTAAAGATGCTATTACATTATCTAACAATTTACTACATGAATGGCTTTTTTCATTGAAGGACATCAGTTTCCTCTTGGGAGAAGCTTTAGTGGCGGAACTGGATGTTTTTTCCCAGTCGTCAGGTTGTATTTATGGTAAAACTGATATGACATGAGGCTTTTGTGCACTAAGTCAGTCCTGCACAGTTCAAGGGAAATCGTACCGGGGACACATAGAATTAACACATAGCACGCAATACATAGAATAAACACGTTTTCTCAGCGATGGTCTCATTTTTCTACAGCCATTTTATTATCAAAATGAATTTGAGAATTATATATTGAGGTATGAATTCTACACGTAGCAGCCTTAAGAAAATATTTATTCGTGTAGTTCATTGGAACGGTCTCCTGCCTGGCCAGATAGGTGTGACAAGGCCGTGTTGTAA
This sequence comes from Acanthochaenus luetkenii, assembly GCA_900312575.1. Taxonomy (NCBI): domain Eukaryota; kingdom Metazoa; phylum Chordata; class Actinopteri; order Beryciformes; family Stephanoberycidae; genus Acanthochaenus; species Acanthochaenus luetkenii. The sequence continues at coordinate 7,953 of OMOT01018106.1, read as the reverse complement.
ATAACAATTACTTCATTAAGCACAAGAACTGTGCACACATCAGTTAAAATCATTATCATCATATCTACATTTTGTGATATGACCTTCCACATAGCAGATTTTTCGATTTGAAACAATACCGGTGTGCTGTATGAAAAAGTGTGCAGTTTCTCTGAAGTGCTCACAAATGTAAGGTGGTTTCATGAACACTGTATGCTACGATAATCCTTAAACAATAAATAAATGAAGAAGAAAAGAATCAATCCAAGCACATTATCACCCTTTCTGCCATATACATCAGTGAAATATGATCCTTGTCTACGTCCATCTCTATCTGTTCAGCGTTTTGTGTCAACTGCGGCGTAAAAGGACACACTTCCTCTGAGAAACCTGGTGTGGGAGTCGTTATGGTTTCAGATTGTTGCCTTAGACACAGCAAGCTAGTTGGGGGTGGGGTGTCTGAGACAGTGCAGTGCTGTTATGACCAATGTATGGCTTGTGCAACCACTACCATGTCTCCTCTGTAGCTCTCTAGAATCACATGACCCAGTACCAGAGAATTTCTCTCGGGCCGCTGTGCTTTTAATAGTCCTACACCGGTTTCAGCCTGAAAATAGTGGAAATCTTAAAGTCTGATTGAAAGTTGACTGTCTCGATGGGCATTTTCTCCCAAGCTCAAATGTGTTTTGTTGACGGATATGATCACCGATCAGTGACCTTGTGGTTAAAGGTCACGAACACGACCCGCTTGAAACGTCACCGATGCTTCTCGTGTCACGGCTTTGATTGGGGATTCAGAGCAGCAATACACAGTCTTGATGGAATAACTTGTAGCTCCATCAGAGTTGAAGAAGTTCACAAGACCACGTCGTTCTCTCAATAGGACACAGTAGACGAAACCTCACTAGACGACAACGCATTCGCTTTCACCATCACGCAAAAATGCGAAACAGTGCAGCCATTTCCCCCTGTGGGTTTCCAGCGCTCTTCTGGGACAGAAACATAAAACATTCATCATATGATCTAATGGATCGTGCACAGTATTTCCTTGTACTTTCCCATCTGTCTGCACTTCTTAGCTCTCTGGAACCTCTGCGCTGAGTCCCGTTGGCTGGGAGGAAACAGCAAAGTGCTGTGGAAGCAGGTAGAAGCAGCTACACGGAGCTCCTTCCCGTAAGTACGCTGGATATGGAGGTTATTGCAGGTTCCCGTTCATCCATCATTTTAGCGGTTTGCAGTAAATGTGCATGCATTCCTGGCTGTGGTGTCTCCTGACATTTATTGTATAAAGACATGAGAGATCTTGTGCTTTCATGTGGGCCGGACCAAAGTAACCTGCCCAGGGTCAAGTCACGAAATCATTAATTACTCCATAGACACAAAGTCATCATAGAAATCATCAGGGTGGAAATACAGACGGTGAAAAATAGAGTAGACTTTAGCGGACTTACATTTCTTCTTCTTCTTTTTTCTTCACTTGTTCACAAGACTGGTTTGGGATGTACGATATATTAATTGCCATATTAAATCCTTTCCTGTCAGAGAAAGTGTGGTGTAAGATTGTTTTTTGAGAGGTACAGTATGTCAGATTAGCAGGAGAACATCAAAACAAAACCACACACACACACACACACACACACACACAGTACAGGTGAAGACCAGGCAACCTTTGCAGAGGAAAGAGTGCCATGGAACACAGGACGTCAGTTGTGTTCTAAAAATGGACAACAATTCACATTGCAGCCATTCAGGGAGGAACAGACACCTGTTCATACGTCCATCTGAGCTTGTGCTTGTGGTATTTACACAAAGGATCCGTGCTTTAAATCGATATTCCTTTTGTAGAGACTGAAGTCAAGCATTCTTCTGTTGTCTCAGACAGCATGTGACTTGCATGTAGTAAGAATTTATTGTTCCAAGAGTTGGCAGCACCCAACTTGATTACTAGGTATGGACAGTACTACAGTAAACATAACAGGTCTTGACTTTGTCTGTAATCCTCTGGGTTGAGGTGAAGCAGTTGGCACATTTATAGGTCTAAGCTTGATAGATTGCTCTCTAATTCTCTCATTATCTATTTAATGATTTACTTTGGGTTGCGGTGTGTGAGTGTGCGTGTGTGTGTGTGCGTGTGTTGCAATAGGGGGAGGATTCTGGGAATATGGATCCAAATAAGAGCTATTCTATTTCAATTGTCCTCAGAGTGCCAATGTGTTGTGAATGCATGCGAAGGGCTTGCGAGCGTTTATGAATGGCATTCACACTAAGAGCTCAAGAGTCACAGCGGCCTAAAGTAGCCACCTCCTCTTTCCCCAGAACATTGGCTAAGAAGTGTGTCAGTTCTGGTGCATTTCGTCTGAAGCAGCTGCATGACTCCTCTTACAAAGAGGAAGGGAAATGTGAACAGCTCAGGTGTGAGAATGAGATGCTACATGGCCGTTTGAAAGCTCAGCTCAGCCTCTTATCGTGAGAGCTATCCTTTAGAAGACGGCAACTTCAAACCTCTCGATATATGATAAGAAGCTGATTACACATTCAGAACCTCTGATGTCGTCTCCATCAGAGGTTCTCCGCATTTCTTTTTACCCTGAATAGTAGACTCTAAGCATTTCATTTCAACCTGCATGTGTTGAATGATGTTTTAATCGTCACAAAAACAAGTCAAAACAACAAGAACTTTTCATATAAAAATAGTGCTCTTTATTATAAATTACTCAAATGCTCATCGAAATATAAATATGTGCAAAGTTGTATCAGTCTGCTTGCTTCGTCCCAACTTCTCAAATATCGTCAAGCATCCACAGCCAGCGGCTCGGCTGGCAAAGGTACATCTTTATAAAAGACAGGACAAGAGCAGATTTGCCATTTCGTCTTCGCTAATGTAAACATTTGTCTCGTTTTAAGGGAAGAGGGCGACATAAAGACAAATCTGGATTCTTCTCCTCGTTGTGGGGAAGAGAGATTATATTTAATACATTCAGTTGCAAGCAATGAGTATCCCGCCTGCGTCACAAATACTACCACGCTTATTCCCCACCGCTGACGGCACGCGGACGTCTGACCTCTCGGTGACGCGTCAGGATCTATATGCAGCGATACTGTTCTCTCAAGTAAGACCCTGTTGGATTCAGTCAAGTTGTTCTACCAACAAACTGTCGTCTAGTTCAGGAACGTTTGGCATAAACCCTTCCAATTAACAAACGATCACAAACACGTCTTTTCTTGTCCAAAAAAAGAAAGAAACCCTATTTCGTTTTGATGCCCCCCCAAAAAACACAAGTATTACTTCAGTAACATTCAGAGAAAAAGTTCAGCCTCGTCCCATCATGGTGGGAACAAATACGCACACACAAGGTCACCAAAGTCCACTCGTTTGTAATCTGAATTCCCGTTGGCCTGCGTCAGAAACCTCAGGAACACGCTGGGCCGACGCGTCTAATACATCCAGGGTCGATTTCGGATGGTGCCTGTCGGCCCTTTTCGGCGGGTTGGTCCTCAGTCCTGTGGAACCGGAGAGATTCGACTCCCACTGTTCTCGGAGAACTATCGACAGTCAGTACAACTCATCAGCAACACGACGCCTCCCTCCGACGACCTCGGTCCTGGGCTCCCGCCTGACTTCTGTGTCAAGCCTCCTCCATGACTCTGTGCCCGCTTGTCCCGCTCCAGCGTCAACTCCACGGACATCTCATCTTCCCACTCGCCAGGGAGGCGGCCATATTGAAGCCGCCGCGTTTTCTTCGCCCCACTGTCAAGTCTCTGCCCTTCCGAGAGCGAGAGCTTCTAGATGGGAGCGTCGTACTCCTGGAGGAACTCTTTGAGAGGACGTGGAAGTTGGTCTCTTTTAGTCGATATGTCCAGGTGTCCGTTAACCGTTTTCCTGCACAGGTGCTGGAGGGTGGACAGGCTGGAGGAGAGCGGCTTTATGAGCTCCAGAGGGATCTTCTCCCCTCCGGAGTAAATGTAGTAGATATTCCCACTGCGCGTGTTGCCCACAGACAAGGCTGCCTTGCTCTGGGGCATGTAGTAATGGACCAGCTTGAGGATGCAGTCAAAGTGGGGGACGGACTGAATGCTCTTGGGGTCCGTTTGCAGAAAGAAAGAGCCCGCGTCGCACTGGATGCGCAGGTTCTTGGTGCCCGACACCGTCTTGACGCTGAGGGTGAACAGGTGTCGGTTGTCGGAGCTGTCCCGGACGAGGAAGGTGCCGGTGGGCTGGGACGACAGCATGGCGTTGGCCTCTTTGCCGCTGATGGCGCCCCAGTAGAAGCCGCTCTCCTGCAGTTTGTGGACCGTGGCGAGCACCATCTGGTACTGCGTCTTGGAGGTGAAGGTCTTGTAACGGTGAGGCAGCCGCATGTTGGCGTCGAAGGGGCTGCTGCTCATTGCGGAGTTAAACTTGCTGTGAGTTACCATGGCGCTGTGCCCGCACTCTAGGCTGCCTGGGGAGCGCCGGGGCACCACACAGACACGAGAAGAGGAGGTGGGGTCAAACAGAGGTTTGGGGGCGGGGAGGGCACGAGGAGGTCAGCTGTCGAGTGATGGAACACCTGAGGAGGCAAGAGAGGAGACGCGAGTTAGAGCTCAGTACGGAACAGTTGGAACAGCATAGGATTTAAACATGTTTGAAACATGTCGCACTGATGGCCAACATGCTGTAATAGCTATAACAAAGACTAATACATGTCTGTCTATGTTTTAATTACACACAGACATGACAGTTCAGATATTGTTTATTTATAGTGATGGGGTGAGGAGTAACGCGATACTGTTCGACCCACGCAGCACTTGGGGAAAGATTGTGGTTTGGTTATTCCAAAAGTGGAAGTGCATCATGTTTCTAAGACATAACTCTGGTTATGTTGGGGAAATTGCCCCAGACTCATTTTATTGACTTTTTCTTGTGTCCTTTTAGAAACAAGAGATGACCCAAGACAATTCTCATTGGCAACACACTGCAGTGGTTTGACTTTTTTTAAAACATTTATTTCATTTTTTACAAACTAATCCAGGAGGTATTTACAATTCAATTCTAGCAATTTAGGGGGAAACGTGTATTTGTATTTGTAATCTGCCCTCGGGGATCAGCCATCAGTTCCAGGAAAGACAACGTAATCCCGATTGCGCAATGCCGTCTACACGCTCTCGACCGGTTTCCGCCAAACGAGCTGCCCAACTCAGAAGAGGCACGTTCAACACAACAAAAAGACATTTAAAAAAAAAAACAGCAATCACCTTCAATGTCTCTCCAAAATGTCCCACTTTAAAGTATATCCACGTGTCGCAGCGCGGACGTTAGTTCGGCGGGTGACCGGCGTCTGTCCGGTGGACGAATACGGACGTCTCTCTCGGTGCTCTGCGGGTTCTTGGGCAGCTTCGCTCGGTGCGCTGCGGCGTTGCTCCGCTCGTCGTTCGGTGGTGCGGGTTGGAAAAGAGTCGCGCTCATATGTATCGGGAGGCTCCGCCCACTTGCCTTCCAGTAAAGGCCTCTCTTGGCAGATTGACAGGAAGCTTCTTTTTTTCTTTAGAAGGATTCCTGGTACGAGAAGTCTCCTCCCCCTCCCCCTCCCCCTCCTCCTCCGAAATGAAGTTATGGAGAGAGTTCCAAGCAGCAACT
>OMOT01018063.1:1200-18305 GCA_900312575.1 Acanthochaenus luetkenii | reverse complement strand
CTGTAGAACCTATATGCTTTGGTTGTATTTCAATGTGCTTTGGTACTGTTGTAGTCAAGGAGTTGCTGAATAGATTCAGTGGCATCTTTCTACATGGGATCATTGCTATCATGGTGTTATCCACAGTTTAATTTAGAAAACACTTTAGGCGAGGATAAAAATCTAAATTTCTCCTTTGGTTTATCTAAGTTTACTCTGGCATACTAACAGTCAGAAGGTTACTGATACTGGGAATATATTCTATAAGTTCTTGTCTGTCCATAGATGTCAAGGTCATGCATATAGACCTGATAGATGTGGAGCTATTCTTGTTTTAGTTTGGGTACGTTAATTCAGGTGCAGGTTCATACCCTCCCAGAACCCTAGGGTGGAAGAGGTTAAGCAGGTGTTTCCAAACTTTTGACTGGTATTGTACATTTCATTTTTGGCTGGTAAAAGAAAAGTTTGGTGGGCAGAATTTTTCATCTACCAGACATTTGGCTGGTGAGCTAAAAAGTTAATTTCGGACCCTGGTTTCAGTTCTAGTTATTGATATGTGGGAAAATATGTGAGCGGCAGTAGCTAAGGAGGTAGAGTTCCCGCCCAGCAACCTCAAGTTTGAATGTTCGAGTGCAGCTCCTCCCGGTGAAAAACCAAAACTGTTGTAGAGTCCTTGAGCAAGATACATAACCCCAAATTGCTCCCGTTGAGCAGGTTGGCGCCTTGCATGGCTACCTCTGCCAACGGTATGATGATATATGTAAGTCGCTTTGGATAAAAGCGTCTGCTAAATGCCGTAATGTAAAATATACTTGTTGATGTTTTTGAAGTATGTGGCTATGGTGTCAACAGAGATGCGTAGTGAGGGAGTCTTGAGTCCATGTTGCACGAAACATAATGGACCAAACAATGAAAAGCCAGTGAACAGTGAATTAATATCCAATTACCTTTTATCTTTTTGTTCATCTGTGTCATCTGTCATCTACCATGTATTTTATTTTGTATTTTTTTCCAGAGAAGAGAACAGACACCAATGGCAGAGTGTATTTTGTTCATCATACGACTCGGATGACCCAGTGGGAGGACCCCAGGACACAAGGGTGGGTAACGCTGTGTGTCTGTGTCTGTGTCTATTCTTCAGTGCCCGGTTGCATGAAAAACCATAGCTGTGAAATTTACGTTTTTCCCTTTAGCCTTTAGCATTGAACAAGCTTCTAGCTTGGTGAATTTTAATGTTACCAACAAGAAACATAAAACATCTTCTTTGACTGTAATATTAATTTATTTGAAAATAATAGCAATATAAGAATGGCTCAAATAAGAGATCATGGGAGGCACCATAACATTTAAGGAAATGAAATGCCCTTAAAGGGCTTTGTGCAACCCATTAGCAATAATATAAGGATGACTTGAGGATCTTTCCTTATTTGCCGATTTATGTAAGGATATTCACTGAGCTGTGAGATAAGTGGGTTTTGTGTAACTCACTTGAGTTTAAGGTGAACGTTAAAGAGAGCTTAGGGTATAAACCTTAACTAAGAGCTTTTGTGCAACCGGGCACAGTTCCCTTTAATAATATATAAGCACTATCATGGATGTTCAAACTTAGTGCTAATGATTCTGACATTATTGCTATTTGTACATCCAATTATATAGTCAATAAGGATATTGGAAAGGTATTCATTTTAGAAATTACCTGTACCTATAAAATGTGTTTGTGTATTCACAATGCATGTCTATTGTTCAGGCTGCTGAATGACAAGCCCCTGCCAGATGGTTGGGAGATGAGGTTCACTGTGGACGGTATTCCCTACTTTGTAGACCACAACAGGAGAACCACAACCTACATTGACCCTCGCACAGGAAAATCCTCGCTGTAAGTTGGTGTTAAAGGGTTGATGTTAACAGGCTCACTTTAATCACACCTCTCAGAGTAGTAGTACTTCTCAGAGTACTGACTTTGGGTGATCTTTCTTTTACAAAACTGATCCTTGGTCAGCAGTCGTACTCAAGTAGCCTGAGAAGTACATACCCTTAAGTCTAGGGCCATCTGATCAAAACCTTCAGTCACTTTAGATTGACATTGTTGTCCCTAAGGGCATTTGTCTTGGACACTGATGCTTGCTGTATAAAAGACACATAACACATTGTAACACAACATTTCAGATCATGGATATGTTTAAAACTGGCACATGCATGCATACATACCTAAATGTTCTTGGTGAGTGGACAATGAACGTAATTCTTACTCTGGTCTTTCCCACAGTGAGAATGGGCCCCAGATTACCTATGTCAGGGACTTCAAAGCCAAAGTGCAGTACTTCAGGTTCTGGTGTCAGGTACGTATCTATTGAACTTTCCATTAAATTTTTAGTTAGTTTGGCTAGGCTAGTTTCCCAGATGGCAACAGTCCAGATAACAAATGTTAGATATCTTGCCATGAGTTTTCATCCCTTTGGCCTGTCTCAGGTTCTTCCATCTTCCAATAGCAATACCAATGTTTATTCTTGTTTTTGACCTTGCTCTGTCGAAGGCAATTTGGGAGGCGTACCAGTTTTTTTCCTTGAGGGAGCTGGTTGAGCCTGAATGTTTGTAAGAGGTGGGAGGGGCTCCAGCTGTAGGGGAGGACCTTTTTTTATGAACAAGAAAAAATTAATTTAGCTGAATACAGGGTACAACAACAAACCATACACATTTTACATGGGTTATCTTCAAGACTTTTGTCTTCAATTATGTAAATTGCATGTTGTCACTAATTGGCTGAAAAGGGGAGCTGCATCATTTGTTTATTGTAGGCTTTTCATATTTACAAGCTCTGAATGTACAAAGGTAAAGTTAATGTACAAAGCCAATCTGCTGGTGCATAAAGCATTCAAATTGTCTAAAACCTTTGCTTGTCCTATGTATACGTTTTTCCTTTAGTGTGTGGGATAAGTTCTGAGTGTGGCCAAGGGAAAATGTTAAGGGAAGGAAAGTAGTTGCTGAAGTTTAACTCTCACTGTAAGTGTTTGTATGTTTAATGTGCGTGTTTCTTTCTCTCAGCAATTGTCAATGCCTCAGCATATTAAGATTACAGTCACCCGCAAAACCTTGTTTGAGGATTCATTCCAACAGGTGAGTTCCTCCATAATCATATGATTATATCATCATCGTTTATTTTCATTTCTTTGTTGTTCCGTTGTCTTGTCATTGCTTGATTTGTTGAACTGTTTCCATTATTTGTCTACATTCAAAGATCATGAGCTTCCACCCACAAGATCTGAGACGGAGACTGTGGATAATTTTCCCTGGAGAGGAAGGCTTGGACTATGGAGGTGTGGCCAGGTAAGTTCTGTTGAAATTGTTTTATATAGGTGCGTTTTTTAATGTATGACTCTTAAGGCGTGTTATGTTCTCATTTGTAGCTTTTTTTTGACACCACCCTCAAAACTATGTGTAACACAAACCCTGCTGTTATGATTTCCTAATGCATTCCTGATCTACAAGCTTTTAAACCTCACTTGACTGGTTTGACCACTTTTTAATTATAATTTTTTTCCTCTGTGGTTATATTTACAGGGAATGGTTCTTCTTACTTTCTCATGAAGTACTGAACCCAATGTACTGTCTGTTTGAGTATGCTGGCAAGGACAACTACTGTCTGCAGATCAACCCTGCCTCCTACATCAACCCCGATCACCTCAAATATTTCAAGTTCATAGGACGCTTCATTGCCATGGTACACTGCACTATTTGTCACGTTATTACTCACTGTGCCATCAATTTGTGAACTCAGGGAGATGGTTAATTTGACCCACTGAGAGGACCAAATCATGGAGTATGGCTTTACATCTTGAAATCTCTGGTTATGTCACACATGTAATTTTATCACACCAGGAAGCATTAAGTGGCTGGTCTGGATGCAGTCCATCCATAACATGCATATAATCAATTAAAACAGATTTAGGGGAATAGCAGGAAAAAGTATGGCGGACAAGCAATTGAATGAATACACCCATGGGAGACGCATAACGGGCTTATCCAGGCCAAGTTTGGACACAGCGATTTCATCTTTCATCAAATTTGATCTTAATGATTAAATCTCAAACATGACATTGAAATGACATGTGTAACTGTAGACTTTTAGATATGCCCTGTGGTTCTCGAGGACATGAGTGGTTCAACTTTAACTTGCCATAGTGTATTTTGCAAGCAAATGACCAAACTCCTGATTTTGCATTGACATATTTCTTCACCTAGCAGACTGACATATCTTGCATTGTTCCTTTCTAGGCCTTGTTCCATGGCAAATTCATTGACACAGGTTTCTCCCTGCCCTTCTACAAACGTATCCTGAACAAACCCCTGGGTCTCAAGGATCTGGAGTCCATAGATCCAGAGTTCTACAACTCCCTCATCTGGATCAAGTAGGTCTGGGGACACAGGACTTAGTGTGTGGGAGAGCTGTTTAATGAAATTATATTAACACCATAAATGATGGGCATATACTGTACATGATTTGCTGATGATGGGGAGTGTTTACATGATGTGAAGGAGAGGGTAGAATGGATGGTGCTAACTTACTAATGTTACTTATGTTTTTCGTTTTTGATTTGCCACATGTAAACACCATATCCAATTTACAACCCTGAAAACCCTGAAATTTGTATCCCAATTATGAGAAACCCAACGATGGTGGCTGGGTTAAGCCAATATTAACTGGGACCCTATTCCATTTATTGCGGGTTTTCGCAATCAGCGTAAGCTTGGTTTCCATGGTAACTCTTCTTTGTTCACATGTACAGGTATATTTGTGACCGGGATATGAGCATATCCTGAATAAGAAACACCTTTTACCATCCTGAAGGAAATTGAGTTAACATAGTAGACATAGGCCAGCACACAAAACAACAGTCTTGACTGTAATGCTGTTAAGACATAAAGTATTTTGCCAATTTGTTTCTCGTAGCGCTAACTACTTATTTTGGGATTGTCACCATGATGATGACTATTTGTTGTCTGCAGGGATAATAACATAGAAGAGTGTGGCCTGGAGATGTTCTTCTCAGTAGACAAGGAGATCCTGGGGGAGGTCACTACCCACGAGCTGAAACCAGATGGAGGGAACGTTCTAGTAACTGAGGAAAATAAGGAGGAATACATCAGGTGCAGCTGCATTATCCATTGCTTCTCACCCACTTACATTTATATTTACCTCTGCCAACGGAGTTGGTGGAATGTTGTGTTTTCACCTCCGTCTGTCTGTCCGCATGTCTGTCTGTCTTTTAGCAGGATATCTCACAAAGTTATGAATGGCTTTGCACTGAATTTAGGAGAAAAGTAGGTCACGAGTCACCTTAGAAATGATTAACTTTCCAAGGCCAGCAGGGAATTTCTGCATTACGAAAACACATAGCCCCACACACAGTGATACTAAACTACAGACCTGCATTGTGTTATAGCGTCTGCTCTGTGACGGCTCAAACTTTCAAAAACTATCATGATGACGATTCTATTAAAGTTCCAATGAAGCACTTAGTTTCCCCAAAACGCAGCTTTAGGGAGCTGGAGCTACAGCTAACGCTGCCTCGCTGATGACGTTGGATTTACACTGCCGCACGCACAGGTCTCGTAGCCCTTCAGAATAACGGTTCCTCGGCAATATACAGTACCAAAACCTATTTTGCGGGTAAATTTTTCTCAAGTCTCTAAATGGCTGAAGACACGGATGAATCAGCCTCTTGCATAAATTGCAAGAGATCATATCCCACGGGGATTTTCTGTATTTTACTCTCATACGGCTGTATACTTCGAAAAGTACTGAAAACTAATATTTTATATGGGGAAACTGTATTAAGTTGGATGACTTCCTTGGTGGATGTCTGTGCTCTACTGAGTGCATTTTCTAGTTACTTTTATATCTAAGGCATTTAGCTGGCGCTCTTATCCAGACTGACTTACAATGACTGCAATAGCTTGATAACAAGCTTAAATTCCTAGGTCACCAACATTACAAGCAACCAATGGAAAGGCGTGCAAGGGTCAAACTCATAGGGCTCAGACAATACTGTACTGTATATGTACCAAATATTTCAGTTTTCCTATAATGATTGTGTGATGGAGAAATGCCAGGTGCCACTAAAGCATCAACTCCACTGTATATACCTATCAATAAAATGATGGCATTGCATGTTATCTGTGAAAGAAAAGTTACTGTACCTTGATTTTCACCTCAATTAGGTTTTACACTATGCCTCAAATGATTTAGCACTCGGAAAGATGATCATTTAACATTAACATTTTTAAGCAAACCATGAACCTTCCTCTCTTGTTAATTTTTTTCATTTGTGTCTGCGTGTCCAGGTTAGTGGCAGAGTGGAGGCTGTCCAGAGGTGTGGAGGAGCAGACTCAGGCATTCTTTGAGGGCTTCAATGAAGTTCTGCCCCAGCAGTACCTTCAGTACTTTGATGCTAAGGAGTTAGAGGTACTGCTAGAGGAACTTGAGCTATTTTTGTAACTTTTATCCAGGGAGGTTTGGCAGAGCATGCCTTTTTCACGCATTCACACTGGAGCAATTGTGCATTATGTGCCTTGCTATGTGTAGATAGGGGGAACAATACACGCAAAAATTTTCCTGTAAAATAAATAAAACTATCATTTTATTATCTCTTCAGAGTCAGCACAGCAACCAACATTTTTAACTAGCTCTTCATCAGGGGTGTGCTGTGTGGGGAAAAGTCAAGTCACCACAGGTGTCATTAATGAGATTCATCAGTCACAATGCATACACATCAGTGTTTCGTAATCAATAAAGATTATGCTTAATTCATATTTGGATACATTAAGGCCAGCCATTTGATACAAGGTTAAGTTCTTTAAGTGGAACCAGTCAAAGAAACGGTCGTGTTCATTCAGTCAAGTTGGATCAAAAAAGGTCCCAGGTCAAGTTCCTCACTGAAACTATCTACACACTGTATCTAACACTCTTGCGTCAACAAGTGCGTCTCCATGGGGCGGCAGTAGCTCAGCGCCTCCCGGGGAAAAATCTGTCAGTGTCCTTGCGCAAGACACCTAACCCCAAATTGCTCCCGTTGAGTAGGCTGGTGCCTTGCATGGCTGCCTCCGCCAACGGTATGATAAGTCGCTTTGGATAAAAGCGTCTGCTAAATGCTGTAATGTAATGTCGCCCCTTCTGTGAGGTCTAAGCACTTGTTCAACAGTAAAGACTTCTAATGAGTTGGTTTCATGATTATATTCTGCAAACGTTGGGTGCTGTGTTTGCTCTGAAGAGATAATATAATGATTGTCTCGAACTCAAAAAAAGTTACATTTGTAAATATGTGCTTTCCCCCGTCTACACAATAAAGATCTGTACAACATGTGATGTGTCCTCTAGGTGATGCTGTGCGGGATGCAGGAGATAGACCTGGTGGACTGGCAGAGGAACACAATTTACAGACATTATGCCCGCAGCAGCAAGCAGATCCACTGGTTCTGGCAGGTCGGCACAGAACACATGCACATGCAGACTGCACTGTTCAATCAAATTTCAATTGTGCCAGTAGTGGCTGCTCAGCCTAATCATAATTAACAGCAGAACAGCATTTCCTCATTCACCCCCTGTCATATTCAGGCTAAGTGACATGCTTTTCATTAAAGGGGAATTCCACTGTAATTGACTTTTAGGTTATTCTGCAAAAATAGAAAATGTGAGTTTTGATCAAATCCTTTGGCCCCAATAGATTGCCTTGCTAAAATGACTGAAAGACCATTTGATGGAGGCATTTTCCTGTATTTATATTAAGCTTTTTAATGTTAGGACAAATGGTGTTAAAAATAGGTACGGGAAAAGGTCTGTGCAGAAGTTTTTTTTCTTTAAGCCATCTCAGGCAATGCAATTTGATGATGTCATAACATTTCATTTTCCTTGAGCTCAAAACTATATTCTTTATTAGCATCTTCCTTTTAGTTGATGCCTCAGTGACTGCGACCCTCCTGGGGTCAAAACAACTGAACAACTCTTGGGATTTTAGGAAGATGTCTACTTTTATAATAATCCCTGTAACATTAATATGAGATTTGCTAACTGGTATTAACATGGAATGATCTGTTGACAGTTTGTGAAGGAGATGGACAACGAGAAGAGGATGAGACTGCTGCAGTTTGTCACAGGAACCTGTCGGCTTCCTATGGGTGGCTTTGCTGACCTCATGGGTATGCAAACTGGAAAGCACAAACATACACACACCCCTGTATGTCACATCAGAATTGTTTCCTTGATCGCATTTTCTTTATTCATGCTTATTAATTATTCATATAGGGAGCAACGGCCTCCAAAAGTTCTGCATTGAGAAAGTGGGCAAAGAGAACTGGCTTCCAAGAAGTCACACATGGTAAGGCCAATTTTTCATTCTACTTTATTTAAAGTCCTTATACTTGAGGCATTGATGTTCTGTTCTGAATTGATCCAGGATTAAATATGGTTGACCAAGCCCTCTTAGTCATTTCTGAGTCAACCACGTATGAGCCTCCCTTTATTGTTAGCCTTAGATTTGGTATTTGAAGTTTTATATGATCAATTCTAATGTATTTTTTAAGGTGTATTTAATTATTTTTGTTCTACACTATGTGTTACTGATGAAACAGGGCGTTGCTCAGTCACTGTACTTTGGGTAAATACAATTTAGGCATTTAGCAGATACTCGTATCCAGGGCGGATTACAATTAGTGCGGCAGTAAAACAAGTGAGCATTCCTCAAGCATCAACTGGGTAAGTAGTCAGATGATTCAGAGTTCCGTGACAACAAAAAGTGACACAACATTAAACCAGTAAAGTATAAGCATCACTCCTTATGTTAACTCATTAAACAAGTGTATATATACCGTAATACAATGAAGTCTCTTGTGTGTGTCTGTGTGTGTGTGTGTTGGGGAATACAAACCCTGCCTTTGGTGAGGTTAAAACCAAAATATTTCCATAATGCTGAAAACTCATCACATTTTCTCTCATTTGTCCAATCTAGCTTTAATCGCCTGGACCTCCCTCCTTACAAGAGCTACGAGCAGTTGAAGGAGAAGCTGATGTTTGCCATAGAGGAGACTGAGGGCTTCGGGCAGGAGTAACGCAGCACGAGCAGGAGGGACAGGACAGGAAGGAGGCGCAGTGGGCTTGGAGGAGCCATATCATGCATGCAGTCACCAGCCTTCTGAACTCTTCTGTCTTTTAGGTTTCAGGCAACATCATTTCTTCAACAGATTCTCCTTGCGGCCTGGAGCTGCTACTAAACTGGTGGATAGACACAGGTCTTTATTTGTTGTCACATTGTCACATGCAGCAACAACTTTTCTTAGCTGTTTGTCGTGAATTCCACAGTTCAAGAGACCTGTGACACTTCCTCGTCCTGAATCACCTCTCACCTACAGTATATGATCAGTCCCACCCTAATCCAGCTTGCCTTACTTAGCCCAGCTCAGCCCACAAAGAGGAGATGGAGGCAGAAAGGATGTCTGTCTCACCAACTCTCTGTACATCGTGCAAGTGCACTGTTTCTACACATTGTCCTGTGTATCTGCAGTAGTACTTCAGTAACCTCAGAAGAGCCACCTTGTCTGGCCTATGCACTTAAGTGTTTTAAGAGGAGAACCATATTTGTGCATTTTGACTGGTGGTATATGAAATTGTCTCACCTAAAAGCAACATAAAAAGCACATATATGGTTTTAGGTCTGTCGGACTCAACTTTTATTTTTGTGAACCCTTCTGTTGAAAGGATGGATGGTTGAATAAATTTTTGAATAGTTGACTGAATGGACAGACTAGAGTCTTGTAGCAAATACACAATTGCAATTAATTTGGATAAATATAATGCTAATTGGAATGATGATTTCATTTATTTTGACATGCTGGTTTCCTAACTATGAGTTTAAATCTTTAACTAGTTTGCACATGATTATGTGAGCAGTGAGACAGTGGTGATTGTTGTTAAGAGAGGCTATATTTTTATGTGCAATAGTTTTCTAAACATTTATTTTGCCCTTATTATAGCCAAACAGATGTTTGTTTAATCATTTTTTGAAAAGCATATAGTAAGTTTCAATATTTATTATCCCCATTTAAATCCCCAATAAGAAGTAGAGAACATTTGCATAGTAGCAGGTGTATTTGGTGAAATTGGTTTGTGGTGATTTTATTTGACACACCTTCACTTCCCAAAGTCATCTGTGCTGTATGTGAAATCGGCATATATGACCATGGATGGAAAGGGGCGATTGAATATTTCAACAGTCTTAAAAGTTTTGTAAGAAATGTTACTGATGAAATGGGAGCATTGGGATTTACGGTATAATAGAAAATAATTGCTTATTTGAATAAGTAGACCCACCTATTCCCACTGAATGGTAGCAACTTCTCTGGTATATGTCAATAAATAAGTAGTATCCTAGATCGATAAGAACTCAAATGAATCTTAACTGTTTTATGTGTTAAATAACTAATGCAGTTTATGTAAATATTATACTTACCAAGTAGAACAATGTGGTAATTATCTTAAAACATGTAATTCACCTAAGCCCAGGATCACTTAACTTGAGTGTTGACATTTGATTGAATTAATAGCAGTGGCCCTAGTTTTATAGGGCGTTTAGCATAAACATTTGTATAGTATATTTCATGTCTTTACCCAAAGTATCTCTGCTGATGTCAAAGTTAAGGAAATTACTGTGAAACCAATCAACAAAACAATTTATCTGATTTATTTTGGAAACATTTAGACTTTAATCACTTCCTAACTTCCCCAAACGTGGCAGCATGTAGGAAATCACTGTCAAGCTGATCTTTCTTTATTATCCTTACTAACACAGTGGTAAAGAAGCCAACTTTAAAAGTCTTAACCTGGCCTGGAGATCCATAATTCTAACATCTTTTCACTGGGTTCTGAAATGTTTCGTTAACAGGCCTATCAGTAATATTGACTTGTATTCATACATGGTAATAATGTGTTATTACTCTGTATCTATCAAATATCTTATTGATAAATATGAAAGCATACTTTGTGAAGTAGTACTGTTGAATGATTAGTCACTGTCCGAGCATCAAGCTGTGGTACGTGTACGGGCAATGTGTTGTAAATTTCTTCTGTATGATTCCAGTGTATCCCTGGTCTTTGAAAATTCATAATTACAATTTCAACTTTTAAGTTCCAAGTAAAATCTCGAATGACCCTATCCACAAAGTTTAATAATTAATTAGTCCATGTATCAACCATGTGGTTGTACTTGAACTCTGTATTGGCTCTAGTGAATCAGTGACATGTCATGATATCCATACTGGTACCAAAGAGTACCAGGTTGGACTCACTGGCCCTTATTGATTCGTTTTCTCAATGTAGGGCCTCAGGTCTGGGACCAGTGACCATGTCCAGTTCCGGTCTAGTTCAAGTTCAGGCTAAGTGCTCATTCATTGATCTGACAAGCATATTGACCCTAAGTCAACACTTGATGGTGTCAAGAGATGGACATTATCACTGATTCATTACATTTGTTGTTTTGTTTGTTTTTTGTTTAGCTGGTAATAATTCTTTACACACACACAAACATTTAATTTTTGTCTCATAGATGTGTAAGCTACTGTTGTGCAGACTTGTGAAGAGATTGTCATTGAGAAAACAACTTGGAAGAAATAAAAAAAATATAAGGATTTGTAATTAAAAGGTTGACTATTGAATATTTAACAAATTACAAATAATCATAGCACATTGACACTCTAAAATGGCTGATTAACCACTTTAAATAATTGTTTCGTTTTTTAAAACAATACTGTGTTCCCTGATTGTGTGTGTGTGTGTGTGGGGGGGGTGTAATGTAAAAATATGCAAAGTAGTAATCATTTTATTTCTACTGATTGCATTGAAGCTCATGTTGATGGTGTAATCACTGTTTTTTTTCTCTTTTTTTCTTGAGGCTCTAGCTTTTTTTGATAAATGGAAGTTAATAGTTTAATACTATTTATTTGTTGTCATGGCAATGTCAAGAGGAAGGGTTTAATGTACAAATAATGGAATTGATAGAGAAAATACAGTAATAAAACAATGTCAGTGGACACTTGTCAATCATTATTATTACTGTTTTGCATACATTTTTTCCCACATAAGGGAGATCATAAGGAGCCCAATTTTGTTGTTACATTTATATAGGAACAATATTTGTAGTGTAGTGCTGTCGCACGGCGCGTGTTCGCTGTGACACATGCGCGGGTCTGTGTAACGTTTATATGTGTCCTCTCAACAAGTCCAAGACATGGCTGGTCCAGATCTGATAAAAACTCTCCTATATACAATCAATAATTTGCTGCAGCAAGAGAAATACAAAGCGGCATTTGCAGTGTTGAAAGGATTCAGAAATGGTGCCGTGTGAGTCAGCACATTCAATAAACGATGCTAGCTAGCTAAGCTATCGTTTTCGACTTTGCAGCTACGGTAACATGGACTTGTCGGCATCAGCTAACTTTTTGTAGCTACATGCTAGGTAGCTTTAAGCTAGTTTGAGTTTCATGTCCCAGGAAGTACTTGTGGTGTTTGGACCCACCGTGCTAGCTTACTTACCAGCACTAACCGAGCGTCACAGTTGAAATAAGCTCATGTATGCGGCAATGTTGTCTATTTCTAGCTGTTGATCCTATACTTTAGGGAACTTATTTGACTTGGGTACGTTTGACCTTGCTTTGAAGCCCCCAGCCACTATTGACATCATCTTGTGTGTCTTCCTCAGATACGGGGCCCACATCAGAGCACCCCATGCCCTTGTGATGACATTCCTGTTCAGAAGTGGCAGGTGACCATTTGAAAATACAATTCAGAAAAAAGAAGAAGATGACAGTACCTGCCATGCCTCTAAATTCTGAACAACTTTTCCCTTCTCTTCTGATCCCAGTTTGAAGGACAAACTGAAAGCCATTGTGAAAGCCACGTACACCCACTCCCGCAATCTGGCGTGCTTTGTGTTCACGTACAAAGGACTGCGAGCCTTGCAGGAGAATATCCAGGGGAAGAGTCTGCAGTCCCAGTCTTTCCTGGCTGCCTGCGTTGGAGGATGGTTGGTGTTCGGGGATAACAACAACATCAATAGCCAGGTAGGATATGCCTGACGTGGACGTCTTCCCTTGTTCCTAGTTTCTGTGTTGAGCCACATGGGCCATATTCCTCTTTGCTGATGTTGGTTCTATCCACGATCGGCAAACGGTTGCAGTCGTCTGTCGTAACTCTTTGCTCATTTCTAGATCAACATGTACTTGCTGTCGAGGATCCTGTTCGCCCTGTCTCGGCTGGCAGTAGAGAAAGGGTACGTCCCCCAACCGAAGCAAGACCCGTTCCCACTGTTTGCCACCTTGGTGTGGGGCATCGTCTTGTGGCTGTTTGAGTACTACCCGCACACCCTCCAGCCCTCGCTGCACTCCTCTATGAACTACCTGTACCATGACAGCAATGTGTGGCACGACATCTCCGACTTCCTCGTTTTCAATAAGCCAAGAACTGCTGCTCGGAAATGAAACTTCGATGATTCGTCTTTTTAATTTGTCGCACTGTTTGGACCAGCTCTCTACATCACAGAGAGAAAGAAAATAATAATTATTGCTATTTATTACATTATTAATATTTTGTTTTATGATTAGTATCAAATATTTTGAATGTTCCCTTTTTTATTGTTAGAATATATTTAGTATATTTAGATTGTGAATTAATATGACATCAGAAAGTGTTGTTGGGTTGTGGGTTTTACATTTTTTGTGAATGTTTTTGATTCACTGACATACTGCACAATATGCAGCCGCCAAATCAACAGTTCGCTAAGAGTTTTCCACTAAATTTCCACCTGAAGAGTTTCATTCCAAAACGAGATGAAACAAGTGACACCTGCAACACGATAGCACAACATTCAAACCAATGATTGTTTTTCAAGGATAGCAGGTGACTTCTTGGTTGACGGAATGATACAACTTTTACTCAATGACTCCTCTATATTTTAAAGAACTTCAGGAAATGTTTTGGGGTTTTTTCCTTGCCCTAAATGGATTTATGGTGTGAATATGAACTTGTTGTTCTACTAGTATGTGTTTCCACAAGGTAGTAATCAAGTTATAATGATGACTTTACCTAAAATATATTTTGTGCTATAATCAAATGTTATATCTTACATACATTGCTTTTGGGTTAAGTCTTTGTTTTGGCATTAAAGTTTGTTAAAATGTTGAGATTATGTTGTAACATCAGCTGCTCTTTTATGTGCCATTGATGCGTAACCTTTTAGGTTTAGGGTGAAATTCCTCTCCAGGGAGTCTTGTTTTCCATGTTGCAGTCGTTTCAGGGCACAGTGTCAATTCTGATTATTGTATATCTGATTGCCTCAGTCTCATATACGCTCACCGGCCAAAATAATAGGAACACCAGTTTTCCATCAACCATAAAGGAGCTTTTGTTGAGCAAAGCCTGCAGCCCCTTTTCTTAATCTGATGATCTAAGCCGTTTTGTGACACTTACTTCATGTGCAACTTTTAGATGATGGATTATTGCTCGGTTTTTTGACGAGCATGACAAGTAATCATAATTAACTGTTAATCATATTATCAAATAATATCCCGTTAGTTTGGCAGGCGAGTGTATGGGACCACTTTTCAATCCAATTTGTACTTGATTCTTTCATTCTTGTAGTTACATTATTTGTGATCGCCACTGAATGAAGCTTTGCCTTATTTATGAAAAAATAAAAAGTGCAGTGCAATTTACAGTATCAGCCTGATTACAGCCTTACAGTATCATGTCTTTATGATGTTTGGGACTTCAAGTGCATAGAACATGAACTTGGGCTAAAATTGTTTCCCACTGTTGTATTTTAGTTTGAAAGATGAATATGAGACTAAAGAATAAATGATGGATAGGTAGGTCTAATTCATATTTTATATTTAACCATGTTAAAACAGCATGAGCTCACTGTCCCAAATGCTTGTGCTTTTGACTGTAAATACACAGAGCAATTTCTCCCACAACCTTAATTTGTCCTATTTTGTTGGGGTTCATTTTTGCGTTCGATTGTGTCGATCAGTCCTTCAGCGGCCCAATCCTCTTGTGACTTTGAGTCTCTATATTCATTCCACCCAGGAATGGATTCCTGTACTTGGCTGTCGTTTTAATTTCACATCCAGGAGCCGCACAATTAATTGATTTCTTCTCTTGCGAGCTGTGTAAACATCAGCTGAAGCCTAACAAAGCAGCTCAAAGTCAGCTCCCATGCCTTCACTCTGGGGCAACTGTGTAACGGCATGTTGTCAGGGCCATAGGCAGTGGATTAAAGGGTGGGGAGTTTTGTGTGTGTGTGTGTGTGTGTGTGTGAGAGAGAGAGAGAGAGAGAGAGAGAGAGAATTTTCCATACCAACTAGATAATATAAATCACTTGAATGACTTAGAAATTGACACCAGTCTTTGTTCGCCACTGTACTGAACAGTGAGTGCTATGTGTCACTGAAGTATTGGAGGCGTTATATATATATATATATATATATATTATATATATGTAGCACCTTTCAAAATGCTTTACAGAGACAATATAGTAAAATCAACAACAACACTCCAGAACTGATACAAGGGAGTAAAACAGGAGAAATAAGAAAGGATGAATAAAAAGTGATGAAACAGAATAAAATCGGAGAACTAAATGACGAGGAATAAAAGGAACTTTAAGAAAACGTCCATAGCTTAGGGGCCCGTCCCCCTTCGCTCTGAGCCGGGACCTAGGAACCATCAGAAGAAACATAGCTTGGCGCCAGGTCATGTTGAGCCTTAAACGTTAGCAGTAGAATCTTAAAAATTAATTCTACAACTGACAGGCAACCAGTGAAGAGAAGCAAGGATGGCGGTAATATGATCGCGTCGAATCGAAGGAGTTAAAAGCCTTGCAGCTGCATTTTGGACCAGCTGAAGGCGAAAGATGGCTTTCTGACCGAGTCCGGAGAACAGGGGAGTTACAGTAATCTAGGCATGAAGAGATGAAAGTGTGGTGAACCATATCAAGGTCAGCATACGAAGAAGAAGAAAAAAAAAACCTGATTTCAGAGATTTTCAATATGGGAAATATCTGGATTCTCACTGACACTACAATAAGAATATGTAAGCACAGCTTTAAGACATGTGCATCACCTTCATGTATTGGTATATTGGCCAGAACGGGCAATTTGGTTTTCATCTGCCACTATTGCTCTGAAAATAATAAAATGTTGAAAATCATATTACAGCTACTGCCACGGGCCTTTGATCACTTATGCAACAATAGTACAAATGGTGTCGTAAAAACGCTGCACGTCATTGCAAGGGGTTACACACCCAACAACGTCACCTCTAACGTGGTCCGTGTAGGAGGGGTACCTGGTTTTACGTGTCTGTCTGCTCACCGCTTCAGGCCCTTAGTTACCGTTTCTATTCGTTGTCAAGGGAAACCAGTTTGTTCACTTACTCACCAAAATCCTTTTTGAACGGGTGGGGCAAGAGGTTGAGAGTGGATTTATATGATGTTGCGGTGAACCGAGAGACAATCGCAAACAAATGGAAGGTGAGATGCGTGTTTGGGTGTGAATGCTCCTTTTTTTTGGTATTCTGTTATTTTATTCTTCATCTCTTCTGCCACATCTTTTCTTTTATGGCTATTCTTTCCATTCATTGTTCTATGGGGTGACAATTCGAACCAACGCCATCTAGTAGCGACTTGTACGACCTTTTTTCCCCCCTTGATTTGCAGATTTGAGTATCCAATATGTCAACCTGGAACGACTCGAGAACCAGGAGAGCCACAGGACGGCGGGCTTCGGCAGCTCCAGTGCCCTGGTGGTGCGACGAGGCGCCCCGTTCAAAGTCCGCCTGCACCTAAAGGGCCGACCCTTCAACCCCCAGACTGACTGTCTCACCATCAGAGTTCTGCTGGGTATTGTTCTGGATTGTTACCATACTACGGATGAATGATCTCATTGTTGTCCGATCTGGGACCAGACTTATAAAGAGTTGTGTCGGTACTGGAATCCATTTAGCCATCTGAATCACCCATTGAGAATCATTATCAGGACCTCTACCTTCCTTTGTCCTCACTCGTCCTCTCCTCACTTCCCAGGCC
>OMOT01018033.1:2660-15150 GCA_900312575.1 Acanthochaenus luetkenii | reverse complement strand
GACAACCCCCGTGTCCTCATCACAGGTGACGTGGCCTTTATTTATCCGTGGAAAGTCAACTGAGCGCGGCTTGCTCTTTTTCCAGCAGCTACCCTGTCTTCTGCTCCACTGGATCAGGTGGGGGTTCGGTGCCTTTGCTCAAGGGCACCTCCACAGTAGATGTTGGGGGAAGGGGAGCGCGTTAATTAACTTTGTTCTGAGGGAGGATTCGTAACATTGTGGCATCAATGGGAGCATAGGCCAACTACAGACGCATGTGTCGTCATTCTCTTTCTTTTCGAGTTGTTTTCACTGGCCACAGACAGCAGGACCCCATTTTCACTCATCACAATAGGCCGCTTGCAGACAGTGCTGGTGCCATAAAAGAGCCAGTCAGTGACCGAGGGGAGAATAATAGCCTGCACTCACTTTTTGTCTCTGGATAAAGCTGCGGTGACAACAACAACAGGTTGCTGTTCACGGTGCATCAAAAACACGCTTCATATTCGTACTCTTTTATTTTACTTGATCTGGACAGATGTAAATGCAATATGAATCTTTGTCTTTGCACGAAGGTGGCCTTGGACAGTTAGGTGTGGGACTTGCGCAGATACTGAGGTGAGATATTGACAATTTCCTAAAACTTTGCGCAATATTCAAAATATTCCTGATTTGAATGTCATGATTTGTATGTTCTTAGGAAACAGTACGGAACAGAGAACGTCATCCTGTCAGACATAAAGAATCCTCCACCACACGTGTTCAACAGTGGTATGCAAAATCAAACTGAAGTCTTTTTTTCCAATTTCTTTAAAATGTTCTGTCTTTCTCACACGATTTGCATTCTTCTCCAATTCCCAGTTCACACAATATACAGCTTACTTCCTTACTTTCCCTTATGTGATCTCCCCTCCTCTCTTCCCATTAGGCCCATTTGTATATGCTGACGTGTTGGACTACAAGCACCTCAGAGAACTGATTGTGAATAATCGTATCACGTGGCTGGTGCACTACAGTGCTCTGCTCAGTGCTGTGGGGGAAGATAACGTGGCCTTGGCGCGCAAGATCAACATCACAGGTCCGCTCCAATGTTGCACACAAACACCGTGTACTGCCTTTTATCGATCACTCTGTTTAAACTCTTCCCGCACTTCTCTGCTGTCCATCTAGGCCTTCATAACGTGCTGGACTTGGCCTTGGAGAACTGCCTGCGTCTCTTCGTCCCCAGCACCATTGGAGCCTTTGGGCCCTCTTCTCCCCGTGACCCCGCGCCTGACCTCTGTGTCCAAAGGCCTCTAACCATCTACGGGGTGTCCAAAGTGCACGGAGAACTGATGGGGGAGGTTGGACTGTCTTCACACGCACACACACACACACACACACACGTACAGACACGCACACACACACACGCATGTCACTCACTCCCACCCATGGATTATTGAAATTTAGCAAGATATGATCTCCATTGTTTGCTTCCTTTTTCTTTTAGTATCTCCATCATAAATATGGCCTGGACTTCCGCTGCCTACGATACCCAGGCGTGATCTCAGCCAACACAAACCCTGGGGGAGGAACAACAGGTATTACTTCACCTCACCTCCGCATAGAACATATACCGCAAGCTCACAATCAGCCAGACACGATGGACTAAGCACTGCTGATCTCTCTTTCCACAGACTATGCCGTTCAGATCTTCCACGATGCTGTCAGCACAGGTCACCACGAGTGCTACCTGCGCCCTGACACCCGTCTTCCCATGATGCACATCTCTGACTGCCACCGTGCGACAGTGGAGTTCATGCAGGCTCCAGAGCACCAGTTGTCCCTGCGTACCTACAACATCGCTGCCATAAGCTTCACCCCGGAAGAGGTGGCCCAGGAAATCCGCAAGCATCTGCCTCACCTCAAGGTCACCTACAGTCCTGACTGTGTCCGTCAGACCATCGGTACGTCTGTAATGTCTATGGTGTGTGTGTGTGTTTTTGTTCCCCACGCAATGCATTTTGGGGGAAAGGGGTTAAAAATTGACACAGATTGTCCTGTATAATTAAAGGTCTAAATTGTCAACTTTGATAGGTCATAACTGCACCGACCCTTGGAGGAGTGATGCATCTTGTTAGTGACTCGCCCAAGGGGCGCCTGCATTATTCATGGGGGACGACATGTGTGATGAGTTGAAAACATGCAAAATCTCAGAGGCTATAAGGTGTCAAGGTCCAACATTCTTGGATGGACCTAAAAGCAACGAGTTCTTACTTTTTAGTTGTTATCTCCTCCTAATCTCGCACTCATTGGTGGGATTGATGTTGTTATCTGTTACTACAGCTGTTGGGATGGAAGTAATATGTCATCTGGATTGTCATTTTGCAGCGGACAGCTGGCCAGTGAGGTTTGATGACTCCAATGCCAGGAGAGATTGGGGCTGGGCACCAGACTTTGGGCTTGAAGACCTGGTCTCAGACATGCTCCGCTGCATTCGAGACAAGCGGACCAACGAGGGACTGCCAATCAGCTAGCAAAGCCTGCTTCACAGACACAACCGATCCCCTTCCGCACAAGTTTTCTTCAACGTGCATTTACGCACAATACAGTGAATCTTCCTTTGACTTATGAGTTATTGTTAGTCTGGCATATTATAGCAATGAACCAAAGTAGGAATTCTTAGCCAGAGCCTCTCAACTTACAGTGGATACTGAGAAGTTGACTGCCAAAGAGTCACACACACACACACACACACACACAAACACACACACACTGCAGCCTTGTTCCTTTTCAGGGAACCAATTACTGTCAAATATTCTCTCCTGTTGTTACTATCTTCATTCTCTGTTGTTTTGTTATAATGGCTTAAACACAACTTTACACAGCCTCAGATGAAACAACACATTACTTATTTTTTACATCATAGATTACAAATTGTTACGCAACTGCATCCATGAAAAAAAAAGTATTACAGTGTTTAATATAATATGGACCAGTTGCACATTAAAAGAGTAGCAAATCTGGAGTAGGCTTAAATCTGGAATGGCTGTCATAATACATGTCTTGAATTTGGTTGAGTTACATCTAGACTATAATGACTCATCAAAACCTAATGACTTATCAGGAAAACCTATTCAAAGAAAAAATAATATTTCTTGATTCAAATTATTTAAAAGTCTGGAGCAATCTCCATTCATACATTTTGGCTTTCGTTGGTGCTACTGTACGCTACATGGTATTATTACACAGCCATTATGCGTAATTGTAATTGTATACAACTCCATTACCCTTGCAGGTAACAGGATGCCTTTTTAAAATGTATTTATTTACCAGCAGTGTGAATTTGAGAATGAACGAGTACCAATAAAAAAAAAAAGAAGCCTTATTTTCACTTGTAGATTAATTTGAAACCATTTGTTCCTGTATTAAAAAACGCTCCACTTTTCATAACTAATTGCATACTACCAAGGTTGGCTAATATTTATATGACAGTGAGCCATATCAGTCACATCAACTTCCGTTTTGATGATGATGATGTTGTTGATTGTGGTGGTGATGATATATGGTGTCTGACGTATATGATGGCGTAGTATGTATATATGACGCAATGTAAAGCCCTTTGAGACATGCTTGTATAAAAGGGCCGTATTAAAAAAAACAAAAAACGTGATTGGTTGAGTACTGTCTGCCTCCAGTAGGGGCGCACTTCCTTCATACGCATCTCGGCAGACTTGAATTTTAACCGGAGCGGCACGTCTTTCGAAACAGCGCCCGCCGCCTGATAAAATCCTTCTCCAACAATAATGGACGCGGGATTCTTCCGCGTAAGTTCTTGAAAAAGACATTTCGGGCCTTTGAATTGTGTTGATACGAAATCGCAGGAAATAATTCCGTGTTCAGTACGTGCTATGTTACGTGTAGCTAGGTCGTGCGCCATTCAGATAGAAACGGTTAGGGCTCGGACTATCAACGGATTTTATTTTGGGATTTAAGATTCCCGTTCAAGTGGATTAGCTAGTCATAGAGAATATGTATCACGACCAAATTAAGAACAGTTGTTTCCTAATGTGTTTGGGTATATTACTTTCATACCACCACGTTTGCCTCATATTTGAGAGCTCCGTACACAGGCAGCAAGTAGACGGGCCAAACTAGCTAATGCTAACTTGTTGGCCTTGGCTAAAGATGGCGCCCGTGCTTTGGCGTTGCGTCGCCTCTGCCCCAGAGCTAAGCACGACGGCGAATGCATCAGTTAGTCTAACTAGGCGTAACGACATATCACAACCAACGTACGCTTGTTAACGTTAACTTATTAGTGTCTATTTTGCCATCATGTCCATGTCAGTGATGTTGGTTTAGTTAGCGAACTAGCTTTGGCTAATGTTAGCTTCCCTATTTCCCACAGAGGATTAAGAGTACCAGGCTAACCAAAAGTTAGCTTAACTAGCTATTTAGTATGGATGTCAGTATGTGGGTTTAACGTTAACAAGCCCCGTTGTTTCTCCAAGTCAGTGTAACTCCAAGTTAAGTGTGAGCTAACGTTACTCAACTATGCGCAAGTAAACTTACTAACTATCACGCATGTTGGGTTTGGCTTCAGAGTTAATGTCGTGTTAGCTGAACATGCGTCCACCGGCGTAGTATTAATTAAGTTGTCGGGTAAATTAGCTAGTTAATGTTACAAGACACATGCGAGACAGTTCTGCTGTTCAGAAATTCAAGATTTGTACTAACTAGATGTACTACGCGATAGAGCGATTCGTGTACTTGTGGTTGTTATATTTAAACAAGCCAAATCATGTGTTTATTTGTCTTCTAGGGCACAAGTGCGGAACAAGACAACCGCTTCAGCAACAAGCAGAAGAAACTGCTGAAGCAGTTGAAATTTGCAGAATGTCTGGACAAGAAGGTAGAGTTCTTCCACTACCAAGGTTTTAAATAAATACCTGCCATGTCCTGAAAAGTGCTGATTAATCTTATATAATATTCTACCAACCACTTGTGCAGGTACCTGGCCATTGTGTTGATAACCTATTATGTCCTATAAAATATATAATTGCCCTGTTAGATTGTGAAATTGACTGGTTTAAATTTGTGATTTATCAGCCACTGTGGCCTGTAGACAAAAGTTAAGTTTCCCTTCATGCAGTTTGCAACACACAGTTCCCTGTGAATAATGTTATTACCTTCAGGTCAATGTACAGACCTTGAAATTGTTATGATGACTGAGTGCTGTCTTTTACTTTGTTGATCCGTAGGTGGACATGACCAAAGTGAACCTGGAAGTCATCAAACCGTGGATTACTCAGCGAGTTACACAGATTTTGAAGTTCGAGGATGATGTCGTCATAGAGTTCATATTTAACCAGCTCGAGGAAAAGGTAATGTCATTTATTGTGCGGATTTTTTGTTTTGTTTTTAGAAGACAGTGTATTGCTTAGTCAGTAAGAAGGGAGTCAGAGGTTGTAAGAAAATAATTGACATTCTAGTAAATTAAGAATTTGAATTGAATGGGGAAAGTAACCATTTGTATAAACTGGATTTATAATAACATAAACTTGTTGCTGTGATGTGACAAAGTGCCTTTATTCAGCAGACTTCTAATGATGATGTGATTTATGATTTAAAAGGCCTGAACCAATATGGATGTTATACCTTGCATCAGAAGTATAGCACCAACATCTAATTAGCTCTCTCCTGAGCCCAAAGTCACTGAGCCCAACTCTCCCTTCATGATGCAGTGTGTGGTTTGAGGTGAGTTATATGCAGGGATCAACAATGTTATGTCAGTGATAGACGCACCTGAACAATGCCATAATCGTGTTCTCCATAGCTATTTGCAATGCATTGTTAGATGGTTCTAAATCCCCTTAAACATAACTGGAAACACAGGGGTTGAAAACAGGGCTGTATCAGTATGATATAGCCCACTGGTAAGATTAATGTCTTTCCCTATTTACATTCTTGAAAATGTTCAAGGGATGTCTGTGTAAGCAAAATCCTTCATGTCAGTAGAGCTGTAATGCTAAGCCTCACTGATGTTATGTATCATATTGTTGACTGAAGTGTGTATGCTCTTCATTTTATGGCCACATTTAATTTAGTGTCATATTCTGTGCCCCACTGATATTTCACACCACTTGGGGTCTCATAGAGTAAGGGATTATTTCCATTACACAGGCTTACTTTTGCAAATTGAAGAGGAAGAAACCAAAGTAATTTATAAGAGGCATCCATCTTGATTATTACTATGATCCCATAGTATAGTTGACTGCAAGTCTTACTCTGATGTATACATTCTAGGATTTTCATTCTCCTTAAGGTGCTGAACACCAGAAAGGTATCGTTTTTTTTGTCAGGGTATATGGTATGCAGTAGAATTATTTTTGTTGTTGATTTCTTTTATTTTTTTTGTTGATTTCTTTTGCTATATCATTTGGGGAGGTTGGGGATGGGCGTTAAAACTGTTTAAAACAATTCCAGTGTGGTTGGAGTTTTTTGCTAATTTTGTAATGTTTTCCATCGCTTTAGTGTTAATTCTGACAGTTTTACATGCGTACACCATTACTAAAAATATTTTAATATCAGTTTTGCCATACCTCTCGGGATCATTCACTCCCAGTTCAATTCCAAACGGCATAGAAAACAACTCTGGAGACTTGCCTTTACTGACTAATTTGGCTAGTAAATACATCACTGTAAATTGTGTTTCGCTGCTGAACATATTTAAATTAGATAGATTTTACACAATTACTTTCTTTAATCTGAGTAACAAGTAATATTTAGACGGTGCTTGTGTACAAATATTTACATTGAAAAACATGATAAATGCGCTGGAAAACAATAGTGATTCAACACTAAGGGAATGCATGAAATTAGCAAAAATCTAATCGTGCTGGAATTACCCTTTTAAAAAAAGGGTACTGTAGCACATTGGTAAGAAAGGCCTTTTGACCTGTAAAGCCGGTATCTATCTCACAATCATTCTTGTATCAGTTGTTGAAATAAAACCCCTTATGTACTGTGTACTCATTATTGCTTGTTCGTCTCTTGCAATTTAGATAAATGATATAACATTAAGCTCAAGGTGGTTGAGTCTCAAGCAGTAGGGAGGCGGAAGCAAGCCATGGGAACTCCGTACCCACTGATCCCACGGGACTCACTGAAGACACCGGAACTGTACTTGCAGTGTTGGGTTTTAATGCACTCTGTATTGTGTATCTATTCTATCTCCTGATGAGTAGACTGTGGGGAGATGGAAAACAAGAGGTGGGCAGGGACGTAGAGTTGTAAGGTAGTGGGGGAGGGTGCTCAGGTTGTTTTAGAAGTAAGGGGCATATACATTTTTTAAATTTGATAGCTGTTAGATGAGGGGCATAACAGAATATGACCTGGACATAACAGCAGTATTGCATGCAGTTAGATAATTTTATGTTGCTAGATATGTCTCCCCTCAGCTAGCTCACATTCTCAGTTTCAGGAGTTTGTGAGTACGATTTAACAATCACCCTCATTTTGATGGGTTGTTATTGAGTCCAGTATTGGACCCAGGGATGTTGAATATTCTAGTAATTTTTTCAATTGTTTTGAGTATGGTTAACTGTACATAGCCAGCAGGTATAGTTTAGTGAGGAGTCTGGGGTAGACAGTCCCTTTATTGGGATCCTACCTCCTCCTGATAGTTTTTCTTCCATGTTTCAACGTCTGTATGGTCTTTTCTCTTCTCCCTTCGTGTGTGTGTTGCAGCACCCGGATAGCAAGATGATGCAGATCAACCTGACAGGCTTCCTGAATGGAAAGAATGCCCGGGAGTTCATGAAGGACCTGTGGCCGCTGCTGCTCAGTGCCCAGGAGAACATCGCTGGCATCCCTTCTGCCTTCTTGGAGCAGAAGAAAGAGGAAATCAAACAGAGACAGGTGAGACTAACTTTACAGTAACTTAAAGGCTACCACAATCATCTATCATAATATTGACTTGATGTTGTTTTTATGCCCATTATCTGCTAAATACTGGGGTTAAAGATGTAACACTGATATAACAAGATATAATGTTTGTCATAGTAATGCAGCTGTGCTGCATTTTCCTATCCCTGGCAGATTGAACAGGAGAAGCTTGCTTCTCTGAAGAAGGTGGATGAGGAAAAGAAGGAAAAGGAGAGGGCTCAATCCAAGAGCCCAAGGAGGTAATACAAAATGTCCTCAATATTGTGTTCCAGTGAATGGAAATGAGATGTCATTATTTATCTTAAAACATGAAAACCTAATCTCTGGTTGCTTCTTCTCTGCCTAGGCGAAAGTCAAGGTCGCCATCACCACGGCGAAGGTCACCAGTGAAGCGGGACAGGAAGCACAGTCCCCCACGCTCTCCGCGACGCAAACCCAGTCCAGTTGGCGCCATTTCACCCCCTCCACCCCTGATGCAGCTGCCCCCAAAGCCCGTGGAGCAGCATCTGGAGCCCGATGCATCAGATAGAGCCATGCCTGAGCCAGTCACCCAAGAAGCCTCTTCCACCTGGTTGGCAGAATACTTTCTTTGGCATCATCACATTTATGTTTTCTTGTATGCTGTGTTTTTTTATTTATGTTTGAGTTTCAAATTCAGTTTTGTTTAGAGTTTTTGTATTGTATTTCAGTTTAAGTTAAGTCTGTTTTTCTTTATTGTTTCAGACGGTACATAATTCATGTTTACATGACTTGTTGAAGTTGAGAGAATAAGTTGTCGAGAAATTACTGTTCTCAACACTCCATGACGATCCATGAGATATTTTTGTTTTGGAACCAGGCAATATAGTTATAGTTCAGGTTTAGTTTTTTAAATGGTGACTAGCAGCTAGCATAAGTCACTCGGTCTGTCCCCAAAATTTCAACAACCACTGAGTTTAGCTTGGTTAGTGAAGCAGAGCATTGCCCTACCAGAGATCCCGGGTTCCTATCTAAAGAGTCTATTTAGCGCCAGCTGGTTGCAGCTTATCACAAATTATGTGCTTGTTGGAAAAAAATGCTTTTATTGTGTTTCAGTTCATTAAATGTTTTTCACCCCCCAGACTGTACTTAAGTTTTACTTAGTTTACAGTGAAAACATTGCTTGTAAGATTAAAATGTGTATTTCTGTCTTTTCCCTGGCCTGTAGTGATGTGGTTATAGAGGTGGTGAAATTAGACACTGTGACTGAAGTGAAAGAGCCCACCCCAGAGAAGGCTCCCAAGAAGGAGGAGAGGCCCAAGTCCCGGGAGAGGGAGAAGGACAGCAGGAGGGAAAGGCCTCGCCACCGCTCGCGTTCCCATTCCCGCTCTCGCAGACGCCGCTCTCGTTCCAGGTAATTTCCGCCATTCATGGGATAAATCAGTGTCTGCAGGTCCTGGAAAAGTCTTATTGTGTAAATTATATTATATAAACTCAGAGCTTGAATATAGAAATTGTAGTTTAACTTGATGGAACCTAAAGACCCTCTCTATCCTATTCAGATCTTACTCCCCCCGTAGAAGGCCGAGCCCCAGGAGGAGAATGTCCCCCCGCCGTAGAAGCCCCCCTAGACGTGGCCCCACCATCTCCAGACACAGACACAGACGATCCCCTGTCCGCAGGTCAGTGTCTCGTGTGTTGACAGGCCCATGTAAGAAAAGCAAAGGGGTGCAGGATGGCTTAGTTGTTAGAAGAACTGTCCTTAAACCAGATGACCTCCGTTGATTCCCCATGCCAGCTAGCATGCACCCTACTGATGTCTTTGAGCAAGACAATTAATCGCTTCCAGCTTCAGGGGGGCTGTTCTGTTGCTGATCCTGCGCTTTGACCTCCCTGGAGGTAGGGCAAGCGAAAAAATAACTTCTCGACGTGAATCAATAAAACTATCGCATTATGTGTTGAAATGTACTAATGATGTTGTTAATGTTATATGTGGCCCGCAGGAGGCGCTCTCGCTCTGCTTCATCCTCGGGCAGCAGCTCCTCCATCTCTCGCTCACCTAAGAAAGCAGTGAAGAGAACATCTACCACACCACCCCGAAAACAGGTCCGCCATCCTGACGCCTCCATCAGCCCATCAGGGAAGGATAGACGATCACCATCCCCACGGACCAGAAAGGGTCGGGGCTCTGTGTCCCCATCCAGATCATCTGGTATGAAGACCTTTCTTCTTCCATTGCACTCTATAATTATTATCTCCTTGTCTTCTGGATTGCAGTGTAGGCCTGTTTTCTCCTTGACCTACCCTCTAGAAACCATCAAAATCATCTGAAGTTACTCATTTGTCATAACAGGATGTTGCCTGTAGAATGTTTTGTAGATGTGGGGGAATTTTGGTGTGGAGACTAGGGTTGACTCCATGGCCCATTCCAGGATCAATCCAGTAGATGTTGCAGTTCATGAATGCCGCTTATTTGGATATTTACTGTATATAATGACAGTTGTACTGCAATTGTGATGCTTTGCAGCGGGCTGAGCAGTAATGCAGATTAATTTTAATTGTTTTTACAGTACATGTTTCCAGCTGTGGGGGGCACCGCTAAATTAATGTAAAGGAAACTCAGTTGCAGACTTCTTACACAGGGCCTTGGTAGCAAAAAATGTGTTATCCCATGCTATAATGTAAGCATCACATAACTCTACTATCAGACTGACTGACATCAGACCACAGCGACTGTCATGTTACACAATCATCTGCTGCCAGTAGCAACAGAATGTGTTCTAAGAGACAGGAAAAGGCATTTCTGCGATTGCGCCATGACTATCTTGTTATTTGAACTCAAATTGGATTTCATTATTTCAAATCCCTTGATGCTTTAATTCCTATATAGATGAGGCTGCAGAATTTAACAAGGCTCTTAAATAAGCCATAACTGGCTCTGTGGGTTAATAAGGGCAAGTGGAACCACAATATTCCCTTTCTTTCAAATGTGCAGAGATATAGGACTAAACCCATATTACAGGAGCCATAATAAAGTTGTTTTGATTACTATAAATGCATCTGAAGATCTAGGTGCCTTGTTTTTCAGGTTTAAAGCGAAAACAAGGAGGGAGAAGTGACTCTCCACCTGATAATACCAAACCCAGACCATCTGAAGGGTCTGAGTCAGGTGAGCATTTCAATTTATTTATTTGTAAAGGGACAGAGTGCATTAATCAACATTAATTAAAAAAGGTATGTACCCAAGTTAGCCAAAAGGCCCTTTTCCTGATGTGCAATAATAAAACAATGGGATAAAAAGCATACAATTTAAACAAACGATAAAAGATTACCATGCATTTAATGGTGTGTGTTTGATGAACAGTAACACAAATGGTCTTCATGGTGTCTCGACTCACAAATCTAGAAGTCCAATCATGGGGAGTGTGCAGCCATTCCCTATGAAGGGGAACATTTGTTATTTTATTTTTTAGAAAACGTTTTTTCCACCGCTCGGCCAGTCCTCCATGATGGGATTGATGAACTCAAACCAACAACCACATGCTCAAATTTAATGATAATTGATTGTTTTGTTCATCTTTAAATGTCATTGATTGAAAATAAGTCACAAAAGAAGTAAATCTATCTTGTGCGAAGAGCCTCAGTTAAGTGTCCTATTTGTTTACATGCATTTGTGTAATAGTTATGTAGTTGATTGATCCCAGCTATGGTAAGTTAATTGATCACTGCGCACAGAGTAAGCCGAAACATGGGAACTACACTGCATACCAACACCTGGGACAAAAGAAGTACTAGTAGTATGTAGAGAGTCACCACACAAATTGCACTATGCCATGGAGAAATCTGTAAATTTTGCACGTCTGTGGTTTTCTTAACATTGATCAGACTCTCAAACTGCTTTACATTTCAGATGAGGATAAAAATGAGAAAGGGGCTACAGCAGATTCTG
Organism: Acanthochaenus luetkenii; assembly: GCA_900312575.1. Classification (NCBI taxonomy): domain Eukaryota; kingdom Metazoa; phylum Chordata; class Actinopteri; order Beryciformes; family Stephanoberycidae; genus Acanthochaenus; species Acanthochaenus luetkenii. The sequence goes on along the minus strand of OMOT01018033.1, from coordinate 3,338 downwards.
TGCAGCAGCGACGTCAGTATCGCAGGCAGAATCGGCAGTCGTCCTCAGGTTATACACGTTTTATTTATTCGTCTTGCACTCGTGGTTTCTGAACTTTGAAGCCGTGCCCTAACCCCAACCGTGGTGTGTTTTCCTTATTCACATCCAATTGAGGCTATAATGTCTATGGTTTCAGATACAGGGTCTTCTTCCTCGTCAGAAGATGAGGGGCCAAAGAGGCCAGCCGGGGGGCCGGGGGCCAAGAATGGTGAGGTCAGGAGGAGGCGCAGCCGTACGCCCTCCCCACGGAGACGACACCGGAATGCCTCTCCACGGTCTCCACGGTCAGACACTTGGCACATCATTCACAATCAATGCCACTTAACCTGATTGCCGTTATATACATTTCACCAAATTTTGCTTTCTTCATCTGTAACAAGTTATTGTGTATTTTCCCCCTCTGCAGGAAAAGACGTTCTCCATCTCCTGGAGGACGCAGACGTCGCTCCCCCTCTCCCCCACGCCGCCGCAGATCCCCCTCTCCTGCCAGACGCAGGTACTGGCATGTTAATTTTATCTCCAGACGAGCTATTCACAATGCAATAATTTTTTTGGACTAATAGTCTTTGGTGCTCTCCAGGTCTCCTTCCCCGCCTCCCCGTCGACGATCTCCATCCCCCAGACGGTATTCTCCCCCTA
>OMOT01017979.1:3253-19813 GCA_900312575.1 Acanthochaenus luetkenii | reverse complement strand
ATATATCACAGTAAACATAACTATGTCATTTGAATAATATTGATAATATGCAATGAAAGCACGTTTTTATGTTTTAAAAGATTGCCACCCCCGCCCCGCAATGTAGTGTTCCTTAGCTGGAGTGTTTGTGTCTACCGTGTGAAAGACACTCAATGCACATACGGTAAGTTAGCTAACGTGAGGTTAATCCAGTCAATCGCACCATAGTGATTTCGTTTTATGTCGGCAGGGTTCACACACACAATAGCTCAATTTGCAGAGCTAGCGAGCAAACCAAAGGAGCAAACTAAAGCAAACATTATTACAACATATTACAATGTAGGCTATGTGTTATACTTGATACTATAACTCTTGGTGTCCCCCTCAGGAATTGCTCTTGAGAAAATGTCATGTAATTGTCCCCTCCAAAGTTAATATCAGATTTTCGCCGCTGGTTCTTGCACGAGACTGGGGTGTGCACATGTGTCGTAACCTACTGTAAGGACAAACCCAGTGAGGTGCGGTGAGCTGTCCCGCATATGGCCTCCATAGTTCCGGTGGAATCACAGCACCGCCTGCCCACCAGTCCGGCCCACCTGCTCCTCCTCAGAGCCAAGCAAACCCTATCCCCATGCTGGCCATATTCCCTGCTGTACACACGCATGCACACAGAACCAAAAAACGTCTTCTAGTTTGCACTTAAGCCAATACTTCTAGGCATTCATGCATGTTTCACACCCACAGTGTGATCACATTTGTAATTTGCAAAGGGACAGAGACCATGGTCCAACCAGGCCGGGACATAGCCTCAACCCTTCACTGGCCCTGTGCTACACTCCAAGGCAGCTCTATCTCCACAGCACAGGGAGGCTCGCTAAATTAACCTTCATCCATGCAGTGAATTGACTTCTTATAATTATTTTTACACCAAGCTGAAATTGTGTCTGCATTCTCCTCAAAGACACAGTGGATTAAAGCATTAAAGGCCCAGTGTATCTTTGTCATGTCAGAGATGGAAGATCCACTGGGACTCAAAGGCAAGATCATTATACATGAGTGAACAGCTTACAGCTAAGGCTTAGAGTTTGGGATAAATTATATATATTTCATACTGAAAACCTGAATAGACATACAACAGAGAAAGAGAACCAATAACACATTTGTCTGCCTCAGTATCATTTTCAATCCAAAAACATACAACTGTGCATAAAAATAACAATAAAGGCAGAACAAGTCTAAAATGACTGGCTCATTTAAAAGCTATGGTACGGGGCGGCAAAGGAGCGGCCGTAGTACAAACGCGTGCATAGAAAATTGGAGCCGTAACACTGAAAGCCATGGGGTCAGTCTTCTGAGGCGGCGTGCGTGGCCTGTCTCATACATGTTAATGTGGCTGGAAGAGCAGGCTCACTGCTCTACAACAACCTACTATCCACCACAAAGCTGGATTAATGCTTCTTTTCCTCCCACGTGGATGAAAAAGCCCATCTCTGAGGCCTTTCTCCAGTCAATAGTAGCAGTCTGCATCTAAATATACTTCCCTCTGTCTTCTTGCCTTGTCTAGGCAGCGATACGGTTAATCTTTTCTTGGTGTGTTGTTGCTCGTGAGGAGAGAGAGAGAGAGAGAGGCTCACATAACACACAGAGGGAACGAGCGGAGAGGAGTATCGAGGAGCCAGGTGACTCAGAACATGTGATAGGGGGGGGTCAGTGCGGTAGGAGGTGGTGAGATAAACGAGGTGTGAATCCTTGTCGCTAATGGAGGCATCCACCTCAACCAAGCTCTTTCCTGAAGACCGTGATCAGCTCTCCTCCAGCCTCACGTTCAGCTATGCCACCTTATATACTCAAATACCGCTCGGTGTGTTTCCACTTGTCATAGGATCACAAGACTTTCCAAAATACACACATTTGGGTGCCAAGCAAATGTTCAAAACTAACTGCTGAGGTGCACGATACCGCAGTACGCTGCCGTTACAAGTTATATCCACCAAGGTGAGAGGACCGTATTGCTTTATGTTAAATCGGAAATACTTCCTCTTCACACAAACCGGCTAATCTGACCATGCTCTGTGCCTGTTGTTTGTTGCCTTGGTAACAAAGTCCTTCAATGTGGCATCACGGTACAGTACAGTTCCTGCTGAATGCAGAGAAAAGCATCATTTGCTTTGAAGGAGGATGTACTGTATGTTGTGCTGCATAGTGCTAAATTTAGGAGGTCCTCATTTTTTCTCGCTCGTCAGTTGGCATCCGAGGGGTTTGTTTATGTCTTCCAGCAGCAAGTAGAGATAAAACATTAATGTGCATTGCCACATGGATGAGTGCTACTATTGTATCTTTCCCGAGAGAGGAGTAGGAACAGTGGGTTGTTTTCCATGATTTGTATTGGGTGGAGCATCGATCTGCTATTTTATATCTACCACCTGTGTCCTCTTCCTAATTGCCCTCCTCCTTTTTTGATTTAGCAAAGTGGATTTTGTTTAACATGTAACTGCTCCACCTGATAAAAGCTCAATTCAGTCTAATTAGTTGAGCACATACACAGGTGAGCAAATCAAACCTCTTATAGCCGCTGTTGTTAAAAACAATGTCAATTTTTCACTCCACTCCACCAGTGTCTCAGTACATATGAGGAAAGACACAGTGAGAATGTGCCCAGTGTTCCAGCACAGTGTATTCTACTTGATCGTTTTATCCTTGGTAGCTTCCCAGGCTCCCGAAAGCTCCCAGGTGTGGTACACAGCAATGAGGGGTGACATCTTGACAGCCTCTTGCTCAGAAAATTCAAAGGAACGAAGACGGTTTCTCTCCAGTTTCCCGATTCCTCTTTTTGATTAATGCAAGATAATGCCTGATGCCTATCAATATTCTTTGACTTGTGCACTTTAAAGGGTAATGAAACATTAAAAAAAATAAAAAAATCCAGCTGCAAATTACTGTAATTGGTTATGTTACAGTGAAAGTCATCTAGTATGTTGGGCATATATGAGTAATTTCTCTTGTGTACTTTCTGTACAGGAGTTGGCCCCTCCTCCTTTTTTACCAGCAGCGAAACTGCACTGTTGCATCTTTCAAAATAGCAAAGAGGACAGTGAATAGACAAAACCGAGGGTGTCATCATGCTTCAAATCAGCTCAAAGAAAGGAAACACAGAGATCATGAAGCCCATTGAAACACTAATGTGTTTCCATATCAAGGGGTATATACCAGTGCAGTAGCCTATCTCCGTGAGCTGACACCAGAGCATCATTAACCCCTGATTCATGGGTCAACTCAAATCACATCACTACCCACCATCACAGTGGTGACAAACTACCTGAGCACAGGGGCCACCTCGCTTCCCATCGATTGGACCACAATGTAGTCTTGCAAATGCTGGTTGTCTTCAATCTCTGTCACGCTACTTTAATGAAAATGGATTTCCCCTGTCCTTCACCTGTACAATTTGCAGTCGGAGCACAAAGATCAACGCGAAGAAGGCCAAATTAAACGTCTCCAACCATCTAACGACAGGATTGACACACACAAAAAAAGATTAGCAATAGCCCAGACGCTTTTATGTGTACTTATGTGTCAACCTGTGATTGTTCCTCTCGGATAAGATCAAAGTGTTCCTCCTTACATATGGAAACATTTGCTTTCTGAGAAATGTCGCTGGAAATTTCCAAACATTTCATCAGTGTCTGTCTCGTAAAACAGAAGTGTGCTACGTACTTGAGTTGATGTGTAAAATGTCACCTTCAAAATTACCTTTCTTTCTTAAGCGCATGCGATTATCATGAGAAATGCCACATATTTCTTCAGCTAGCAGTCGGCAGCTGATTTCACGATATCAACAACCCTTGCTATCTCTACTACTGTTGTGCATGAGAAAATGACAGAGCAAGCAGCTAGGCTGGCAAACTGAGTGGAGATGACAAAATGGCAGCAACGCTCCACACGGGAGGCCCATTACTTCTAATGCACAGTGGAGAAGAGAGGATGCGACAGATCAAGACTGTGGACACGTCACCACTCTTCTATGCATAAGCGACTTGCTGAAAGATGAAAATGTCTACAGTGGCAGCATGAATCAATGCTGAGGTGAAATATTTATAATTTTCCATTTAAAATTCCCCTTCAAATGTTCTGTGTGTGGATGCTCTTTGAAGCCGCATGGCGCCATAAGTAACCCTTTCAGTAAAGAGGAGCTAAACTCAGGGATAGAAAAGACTGCTCTTGTCTGATTTCTACCAATTTACCATCAGTGAACCCTACTTCCCTCTTTTGATTAAATCAATCTCTCTCTCATTTTATTTGACTCAGTTATGTAGGCGCAGGATTGGACTCAGAACATTGCCACGTGGTGTTAAAGGTGATCACTCTCTTAAACGTAATTGTCTTCCTCTATATGCTGCTCTACTCTCCCCACCTGATATACCCCATTATGTCCGATGACTGAGCCCATGTCAGTAGCTCGTATCCATATGATTGTGAGTGTAACAAGTGGTAGCTATAGAGAAAGTACTGAGAGGAAGGCCAGCGGAAAAGAGCAGCATCCAAAGAGAGAGCATGGCTATGTACTTATATACTGACTTGTTATTCCGAAAGAAATAGCATTTTCCTACGTTTTCTCAAGCTTGTTCTTAGTTATTATTATTACTGTTGTCTTTGTTGTTGTTGATATTTCAGATGCAGGTAACGTCCGTTCCACTTAATCAGTTACAGACTGCAGGCTACTTCTTGTTGGATGTACATCACAGCTAGAGCCTGATGCTACAACTCTTGTCCCACATAAGCCCTTTAACAAGCTTTGTTGCTAAAACTGCTCAAACCTGGCATATTCCAACAAAGATGTGGCTGAACTGATACTAGATTATATGGAATATGGCTTGTGTGCTACCAGCGTCCACTTAGAGGCAGTGACATTTACTGACACATAACGGTAAATAATTAACCAGCAGAGACTAAGACGACATATGACAGTATGTTCACTGATGAGCACTTAAAACAAACATATTGACAATCGACCCTTTGTGTTAAAGTGTGTGCATCTTTAATTCAACCCTCACAAATTACTGTGTCAAAATTGTCAGCATCTTCTCTATTATTGTAGAGATTAGCTACTTTCCTGTCAGATGCTGCATGGAAACAGTTTAATGACTCTGCGACAGTGAATCCAGTTCCCAGGTATCACGGCAGGATTTATTCAAGTTATTTTATTCTTCACTCTGGTGTGGGGAAACTCATTCAGGAAAAGCTTTTGCGGCTCACAGCGGGATATTGATCCACTGTAGATGGAGTGAGCACAAGCAGCGCTACAATATCATGTTTTGAAAAAGAACCCATGTGTTGCTGCAGTTAGTCTTTCAGGGTGTCTTTCTTTGCTTCCTTTCGTTGGACTGCTCGGGTCAAGTGAGGACAATTATTGGACTGAGTTTGGTGGGCGGTCAATACCAGCAATAAAACTGGAGCAGCAATATAATGGACCCCATTAACTCAAAATATTCCACATTGGCCCAGACATAATGGAGAGATACCTCTACATTTGTATAACTAAGCATCTATCTGATTGATCTTCATTTTACAGAATATGTTTTGCTCTGCAAAAAGTGTTATTCAAAAGCCTTATGTTCAAATAAATCACATTTATGAAACAGAATACAACTGCAAGCCATTTGGAAATGTTTTCTGATGAGCAAGCATGAAGAATCACGTTTTTTTATTGCCATAGTGAGCACTTAAAAAAATGCTGCAATGTAGCAATTTACTGTAATTTGGTTGTTCTTTGAGCCAGCCGATAATGTAAAAATAAAGATAAAGACAGTTTACATGCCAAAAAGCTGTATTTATGAGCCATAGCTCATATGTGGGTTATGTAAAGTCAATACATCAGCCTCTGCAGTGGCTGAGTATCCACAAGCTTTTGATTCTACACTACAAAGCCAGAGGGTGCACTTTCAATCCACACACTACAGTTCTCATAAAAAGAACCAGTCTTATCGTATTACTTTAGATCTAACCCTTCCACGCCTGTTGGATGTTATCTTTGACTCGCAGTAAGTCATTAAACACCCTTGTCTTGCGCAATATGAGTGCCTCACTCGTACTCAAAGTCCTGCTATTCTTATATTCTCGCAACACCCCCATCACTGAAACAACAATCAAATGAAATACCACACAGGGAGTATCTCTGGCACTGATAATGTCAGTGCTGCTTCCTCCCAGTGACAATTCATGAGCTGAAGTGTCAAGGCGTGTACTTCGCTCTCCGCAGAGAAAATGACCTGGCCCTCGGGCAGACAGACAGAGAGACAGATAAAAAGACTGAAAAAACAAACAGCCAAATCTCTCCGTCTGCAGCTACTGGCGCTGAAACTTCACCGCATCCATCACTATCCATTTGTAACGGAACAGTGTTGGCTACAACAGTGACTACAGGTGGGCGATCATTTCACACACTGCTTTTGGTTGGGAGAAGAAATGTTGGTAGGTGAAAAAAGCAGCTTTGTCAGATATTGGAATCATCTGGTGGCTGTCCACGTGATTAACGCATTGTGCCGATCGATAAGCAGCTCAAGTTAGCGGCGCAACAGACTCAACCATCCCTGGATTCTGTAAAGGCTTAGGTGGTAAAGTTGCCTGTGTGGGTTTTGCACAGGGATGAGGATTGAGGACTGTCCGAGATCCCATATCAATTTTTATGAGCACAAATAAGGTTATTTGGAAGCCTATGCAAGTCAAAAAAACTATATAATGAAGCCATAAAGCAGTGTTAAAGCCATATGCAAGGAAGAGACCAAATATGATGCATAATAACTTACAGACAAAGGACAGTAGGTGGGCTACCTAGAAGTTTAATAAATCCTGTCATCAGTGGGGCAAAAAGTCATATTAACAACAATCGCCATTGCTACATCTAGACTGAGATCCGAACGTCTTGAAAGTGAAAGGGAATGGATGAGTAGGTTTACAGGAATTCAGCCCATATCTATTCATAGTACTAACTATCCACCTAGTTATGTACTTCCTTTAATTCACGACATCATTCAGGCCCTAATCAGTACACCAGTATAAACACATTTGTACAGCCGCCATCCCATTTTCTAAGCAATCATCCCCTGTTCACCTTTTTGTCAAACACTCAGAGCCTTGCCATCATGCCAGCGGCTCACACAGAACCAAGAGCGGATGCAACACAGAGTTAGAGCTGCGGTCCCCGGAGATATAATTGTGTACAAACTGTGACGCTGTGTGGTAGTCGGCTCCACTTATCATCAGTTGCTGCTGCCTTGAGCCACCTGGGGTCTTACTGTACGTCAGGGCCCCTTCTGGTATGGCACAAGGCACGCAATGGTTACAGCTCACTAGTGACCCAATGCCTCGTGTTAAACAGCCTTAAGGACATGGCATATGGATGAACGGCATCAACGTATGGTAGAGATGCATCCGTAGCGCAGTCTTTTCCCAAGTATGAAACTGAATGCACAGCACAGCTGGCCTAGTGGACTGTGTACTGCATCTAAAAAGCTATACAGATTTTAATTTGTGTGTAAATGAAATACCGCTAAGAGCCTCTAAAAACAAAGGGGCGGATTGTGACTTGACTATTCTGAATCTCATGGAAAGTGTCGTCTCAAATGTTAAAGCGTCCGCTCATTCGTGTTCTTCTCAGTTCAGAGAGAATGGTGTTAGTGTTTCTCCGGCAGCAGCGGGAAAAAGGCTCATCTATTCCCCTCCCAGTTGATGGTAGCAGGAGTTATTCCTTATGAACTATGCACCTTTGCATGCAATAATGCAAAACACTGATTACGGCACATGTCCAAGGAGCTAACTAATTCTAACGTCTAAAAAGGTCATCCGTGCATGGGTTTGGAATACATTTATTTCATCATCTTTGTCCCAAAAAAAAACAGGTACTTTTACCTCATGACATATTTTAGGCACAGTAACATGGTACTGATTTGCAGTCAAAAATCACAATCGGTCATAATCCATTAGTAGCTGGAGAAGACGTGTCATCATACCCAGCTGGGAGAAGACAGCATGCGTGAAGTTAACGTCCTCCGAGCCATCTTAACCCTGGTCACCGCTCACACCACACTGACACTGACAACATTAGGTTGAGCCTCTCTGCTCTACTAACAAAACACATCTCAAGTTATACCAGTTACATTTTAGTGTGTGTGTGTGGGGGGGGGGTTTCAACTTAAGTCACTGGAAATGATCATTCCACCTTTGAACGCTGTTCAGTGTTGTGGCATCAGCATCTCCATCGAGTTGCAGCAGCAGTACTTGGATGTGGGGAAACGGCGCCTGTGGCCCCCGAGTGCACTGGGGGGTTTGACCGTTAATGGTCTTATTGGGCGGTGCAGGGTGATGCAGGGGTCTGACGTCCCTGTTCAATCTGCAGGCGTCAGTGTCATGTTCATTCAGACACACGCGCGTGCGTCTATAAACTTTATAAGTTCGTTTAAAATGAACTTCTCACTGTTAGTATCGATTTTTGCGAAACCATTTCGTCTATGTGTCCGACTTGGTTCTTTGGCGCAGTGACGTTAAAATATGTTATATAACTTTGGTGAAACTGCTTTGTACAACGACATCATCTTATCCGATACTATAATAGGAATGAATAGTCGACGGAGCGCTATTCCACGGGTTTAGTTCTTCACTTCACAAATCATTATGTAACAAGCTTAAACCCGCGACGGTTCTGTGTGCGTTTCGGACGCGTCGATAAACGAAACATTATCAGTATTTGTCGTTTCTCCGACTTCTTGTCTAATTGAGTTAATTGAAATCTGAAATAACGGGAACTCACCTTGACACCAAACGTGTCCACTGAACGTGTAGGACCCTACGTCTCCTCGGAGTGCACCCCCCTCCTGATGCAGGCTACTTCGCGGTCCTGTGAAGTTTGAGCAATAAAAGTACTTTTGTTGTTGTTGTTGTTGGTCAGATGCTCGCGCTCCTCTGCCTCCTCTTTAGTACTGTGCCATCTGTGGCGCCTGTGCGCGTCGAGCTCTGCGCGGTGAGGGAGGAGACGGAGGGAGGCGCTGTCCAGTGCGCGCAGCGAATAGGATGGCGCGCACAGGGGGGAGATCTCCTCCGATGGGGTCAGAGACAAGTGAGAGCGGGGTCATCTCACAGTTCTAGGCAATTTGTCAAAACCCACTGTACACATGTCTGCGGTTTACAGAGGCGCGCACCGGTCGGGCACGTAGTGGAGGGTAAACCCGCCCACGCTCACTTTACGCGTTCACCTTTTCATAATAATGATAATCACCTTTGTATGACTTCAATTCACACTGAACGCGACAGCATGTAGCAACACACTGATGTGAGTTATATGAGGACGTTATCTCTTAAGGGGAAAAACATACATGACGGGTGTATGATAGATTTATATTTATGTTGGTGGATGTTGGACTTATACTGATGACAAACTGGATATCATAGCTGGCCCGCCTTTTTATTTCCCACTACATCATTAGCGCTGCACCGTGCATTTGATTTAATCTGATTATATAATCAGTGCACTTTCATCCCCTTTTGCCCCTCGTTGTGATAAGAGTCTGCAGAAGAGGTATCAATGACGTCAATGATGTCAAGCACCTTTATTCAGAGGCTTTTGACTTAATGTCATTTTGTTCTTTGCTTCTGTTCTCTGATTGAAATCTCATGCTACATTTTTGATTCACACATTTGAACAGTGGTGGAGCGGTTCCTGGGACGATCTTCCATTAAATGATATACAGCAGCCCGTGTCTATGTGAAGGTCTGACCGGTTTAGCGGGGTGGCCGACTGGTTCGAGAGACTAGCCTGTAACTGAAAGATCACAAGTTCAGTCCCTGAAACAGCCAGTGTACGTCCATCCACTACCATTTGTCCCGTTGAAGTGTCCTTCAGCAATACATTGAACCCCTATCTGCTCATTCACTGTGAAGTGGTCTGGATAAGAGCTTCAGCCAAATGCAATTGTTTTTAATGACTGCATCATTATTTACTGTACGATTGATCTGTGTGATAATTCAGACTTGCTCAAACTGCACAGTCAAGCACACGTGTGTCTGCAGCTAGAATCTGATCAGTATTGGAAATGAAGTCATGCTCGAACATTTTGCGACTTATCCAAACACCCGGGGGTCTGCACGTCCACACACATTATAGCTGAAGCGTGAGGGGAAATATATACAGTACATAAGTGCCTCCTGATTTGACAACAAAGGAAAACAGTAGGCAGTCATGAAAAAAAGACATTGGATACTCAGGGAGCTGATGCATTTCTCTTAATGTCACTGTCACTGTATATCTGTCCAGTATCTGTCCAGAACTAAGAGGTCAGAGGACAATAGACTACAGCTGCTACTAAAGAGACTGTACTGTAGAAAGCAGACAAACAAATCACTCTTCTACTACAAATCTGAAATCCTTCGAAGTTGCTGATCAATATTTCTTTATTTTTATCTATTTTCTTTACTTCAATCTGCCACATTGGCCATCGACGGCTTCCCGCCAATTGGGATCACTCTTCGGCTGTTCATCGCCACAATGTGCACGGCAGGCTTGGTCACTCCTATAACAGAGGGACGGAAGTGAGGAAGTGAGCGCTCATTTCCCAGGGTCACTGAGTTGCCATCAGGAAGCTTTTAGTCCATCTGGCCTTGTGCTCCTCCATCTTAAAGTTCTAGGAAATGAGGCAGGTTCTTGTCTTTCATTTCTCTTGAATAGGACGGCTGCTGGTGCACAGAGCCATGCGTGCCGTCGTTCAGCAGTTTACTCAGCTCAACGCTACCCATCACTAGGATCATCATGTGCAGTTTATTCTGAAATAGTGTCTTTCTCATCTATTTGTCCTCAACCATCTTTACAATGGCTTTTCATACAGTGTGCCTGGTACATTTGGCTACAGAGAGACTGTGCTGTTTGACTGCAAACGCCCGATATCACAATGGCACCAATGGCCTTGTAGCATCACAGCGCTCAAGCCTGGAGTTGCTATAGCAACGGGTGATCAGAGGGTTATTTTTCTGTGTTTGTGAACATATTGAGGAGATGACAGAGAAAAGACGATTTTATAATCAGTCACCAACTAGATAGAATTGTGTACACGCGGCACCACATCAGCAGGTGTTTTAAAAGCCTGTAGAGTAATGAATGTCAACTGTTATGGTTGCGCGTTACTAAATCATGCCAGAACACTAATTCTGATCTAACCACCATCATATTTCCTTCTCCTCTTGGGAACCATCCATGAATGTATGGTTCCTCTGGCAGTCACCCATTGTATAAAGCCTATAATTGCGTACTCTGACAATATGAAACCAGCTTTTCCAGAGGAGCCCTTCTGAGATGTGAAATCACTAAGGGCACATCGTGATTTCATATCGCCCCTACAGAGGCTGGTGACACTTTATTACTACTTTTAAAGGTCAGACCTGGAGGCATCAGCAGCAATATCAGTATTTCAGATTATGTAGAACTGTTGCAAGGGGTTTACTTTCTGACCGCATATACCTGCAGAACAACACAGCATCAAGTGTATTGAACAACTACTTTGACTATTTTGACGAATTGACAAATACATCTCTCGCGCTCTCTCAAATACACACACATTCATACAGTCTCTCTCAATTTTACCGTTTTTTTTTAGATACCATACTCGGAAATAGCTGCACTCAGAAACAACAACAAAAAACACAATTCTGTCTTAGTAAGACAGGCATCATGGATATTTTCTCTCTGACTTACAATTGTTTGGCCAAAAAATAAATAACTGTTTTATAAGTTCTTTATCGCTTTAGTCTCAGCATGGAAAACCTTGTAGCGTTATTCCTGGGAGATAAGACCCCATGAATTCATACGATTCCATGACATGGACATTGTTATCTTATCGGAGGCAATTCCCATCTTTCCAGAGGAAGGATGAATGTTTCCCATCCAAGCCCTTAGAGGCTTCTTTACAGTCTGTGGATTCATCCAATTGCCCCATAAGATTATTTTTTCAGCATCCCACATCGTAGCCCATAGTGAAATTGAAATAAAAATTACAACAAATGAGAAGCTGCAAACAGCTTTCCATTTCAACCATTTTCAATTTCAGTAGCACATAATTTCAGTAGCAAAGGAGCATGTGAAACAACGTGAGATAGGTTATTGCAGGCAGAAGTGAACCCACTGGTATATATTTGAATTTATGGACTTGTACTTCATGTCTGCATGAGGTTAGTGGTACATTTTACCTGTGGTATCCTGTGTTGATATATAATGTCAACCTGAGAGTTTGGTTTTCTATCGCCACTCATGTGAAAGTGTGAAAATAGAGGTTTAGTTTCATGTTTTTGACCCTTAAGCATCGGTGAATGAGATACAGTACCTCAACCACATTCAACAGCGCTATTTAAGTGTTTTGCATAGGACAGGTCTCATTGTGCAAGTACTTATCTATGATGATTTGAACTGCAAAGAGATCCTTACTTAAGATGAACTCTGGTGTGGAAATTTAATGTTAGATTATGACATGGGATTGAGTTTTGGTATTCTGAAAGGAAAAGCTAAAATCAAAGTGGATATAACCATTCCTGTTTTATAAAGCTGATTACCTTCATCCAAGTGTGTTTGTATTGAACACTAAAGTGCTGGAGCTCAGAGTCTTTTACAATATCAGGCACGCAGCCAAGTGGCAGAGCTCTTCAACATTCAAATGTTTTCATGTCTGTTTATTTATGCCAGGTATATCAGCACTTGCCAGGATTCTCTGTGCTATTAATGGCTCCGCTGAAATACCAAAGTAAGCTCATTTTTGTCAAAGGCTTTTAGGGCTTAGTTTAAATTATATGAATGAATACCCATGGTCACTGTAGTGATAGCCTCCATTACTTCTATGACTTCTTTAGCAGTGAGAAAGATTGTCAGTGTGTTGAAAACTATGAAAGTATGCTAATAACATCACACATAAATGTGAAAATATTATTATTGTAAGGATAATTGAACAATGTAATGGCTGGCAAATATGCCTTTTATGCTGCAAATGCACCAATGCTGAATTATTCTAATAATACAGTAGGATATAATAATAAAAATTATAATAATAATAGGTCTCTACCTGATACTTAATGTGGTAGCACTTAGTCAAGGCCAAAAACAGAATGAAGTTGTTAGAAAACATAATATAATAATCACACTAAGATCCTTCACTTAAGCGCATTGCTTCTGTCGTGCTAACCTTGCCCCAACAACAGAGTGGTCTATTTGAGCAGATATTCTACCTGTAGGACATTCTGTTTGTCACATACCTCTCTTATTGGCTTGCCTGCCATCAAATGTGATGAAGCTAGCTGTGGTCAGGCTTGTATGGACGGGGACTCTCATTATTGAGCATTCACCTGCAGCAGGCTACAGCTTCACGCTGCCTGTGGAAGGTGTTCGAAATCCATCATTGATGTGGCTAGAAGTGACAACCTGAAACAAGGCTGCGGTCAACATGCCCCACCACTTTAGCAATGTGAAAGTGACACGTAAAGATGTGAAGAAATAGAATGTCACCGTGTACAGTCATACAAACTGTAAGGAGGGACATCGTACTTCACTTGGTTTCATCATTTATACAGCAGGTTGGTCTAGTGCAGATTGTGTTTTGAGGAGGTGGTTATGAGGTGCATGTGTATGTGTGCGTGTCTCCAAGTGTGCATGTGTGTGTGTGTGAGAGAGTGTGTTCCTGTACTTCTATCTTTGTGAGAACCAATTTGTGTGTGTGTGTGTGTATGTGCAGGTCGCTCCGGCTTGCATTAACCATGACAGGGATTACATTTCTATGCAAGAGCAAATTTATGTTATTGTTTGTAAGTACTTGCCAGCTGCTAAATACTTCTCTTTTTTTTGCAATGATTAATTGCGGTGAATTTTATTATTATTATTTATTATTAAGAAAGACTGATAAAGTTCTGATAAAGTTGTTGCAGTTAATTGTTTAATGTCATGAAAATGTTGTATTTGCATGTGGGAAAATGAACAGAGATTTTGTCAGCAATTAATGCAACCAGCAGGTGCACTAGTTATCCCATTCTGGTCTGGACTCTCCATCAGCAGGACTCCTGTTGCATCCCCATGTTGTCCCAATGATAAAAACAGACCGCAACTTGGATCCTCTCGAGAATCAAACGCATCTACGCTTCATCTGAGAGGAAATTGCTTTATGGCCAGGAATTGTAACATATCGATAATAGCGGCAAGATAATAGCAGCGAGATAATAGCAGCGAGATAATGGCAGCGAGATAATAGCAGCAAGATAATAGCAGCAAGATAATACCGATTCCCTTCGTTCACTAGGGTGGAAATCCCCTCTCCAGAATCAGTCCTTCTCTTTATCTCTCGTCACTTCGCCACACTTTCCAGATGTTCATTAGATGCCGCATGCTTGAGGAATCCTCTCTCTGATGCGTGTTTCCAGTTTTTGTGAACACAGAATCTACTGTACCAAACTTTCGGCATGCAAAGCAAAGTGCAGCATCGGTTAAAGCATGTTTATTGTACTATTATTTTCTTGAGTATAATCTAGTTTAACAGTTGAGAATGGGAGTAGGACTAGATAAGCCTCTGCTTCTTTCTATCGCTTTTCGAGCAAGCCTTATATAAGTTATGTTAAAATTATTTTAACTTACATTTTATCTTATTTTTCATATATATATTTTTTTCTAATATTTTTGTTGTTCGAAATAAAGATTCATTCATTCAACCCTGTATTTTAACCAGTCTCAGCGTTTTTGACCCATGAAAATGCGAACTGGAAACTTATTCAAAATGACCTGAGTGGACTTGTCCTGTCCCAAATCATCTGGAGGGGCACCTTGTGTTTTGGAAAGTCCACTGCAGCTCGGTGGTGGCAAAGGACAACTTGCCATGCTGCTAGTGACGCCATGCTCTGTAGCTGCTAGTTCATCTGTTCTAGCTTGCTCCTCTGTGCTGCTAGCTGCCTGCTCCGCTGTGCTAACTTGTGCGTTAACTTGCTCGGGCGAGTTAACCTTTTCATTAGTTATCACACGTTTTTATTAGTTATCACACTACCTTAAGTAAAGTTGCTTTCTTCGCACTCCTCCCACACACTCCTCAGTATTAACTAGCACTCTCTCTCTGATCACTCACCACAGCCGCAGCATGCAGTCAGGACTAATAGCTTAGGTGTCCAAAGACTGCCGTATTTAATTAAATTAAATACTAATACTAATTTTAATTAACTTTTTATTGATTAACTGAATATTAATACAATTTAACACACAATAAATATTATGACTATTCTAAATATTATATTATGACTATTCTAAAAAGAAAATAAATCAAAGCCGGCCGAGATTAGATCTTGAGCAGGCCCCTGCAATTCTACTGAGCTGAAGTCATCAGCAGTCTCTCATGCCAAGCTTTTGAAGTCCATCTGTCAGACTGAGACCATACCACAGGATCGGAAGGATGCCAACATTGTTGTGGTCCTGTTGTGTGTGAGGAAATTAGATGAAAAAGTCCTCTTGTGCCAAAAGTAGAGGCATCTCCCATCTCATTATCACCAAAAATATGCTTTCCTGGGTCACATGTTACAGCCTGGCAAAGCATGTATCAAAAGCATATTGCTGGCAACACAGTATAGTCTCATGGAAGACGTAGCCCTTTCTGACCTTGCAAAGGCCTCAGACACAATCGGGGCTGTGTCCTGGCTCCTAACACCTATAGCTCCTACTGGAGCTGCTGCCTTACATCGCATGTCTCAGTAAGGTCATTGGCATCTGTATGTTACTGAGGTAATCTGGGGTACGAGAGAGTAACCTCTCCAAGAGACTTTAACAACAACAATAGTAATTACCAGCCGCAAGGTCTCTATTTACATGGCTGTTTATACTGTATATCTACACTGTTCTATGGCTCCAAAATCAGGACAGAACATCTGTCTCCTCTAAGCCTCCTAAATGTGATGCCTCAGGTGAATCCAGAGTGTTGTTGGGACAACGCCCTGTGCACCGAGGCCATTCATACCTTCTTTGAACATGTAACAAGGAGAGGGGTGTGTGACCCATGGGAGGTAGTGGAGAACGAGGGAAAGTTAATCAGAGCGAGCTAAGAGCAGTAAGTTAGCGTGTGATGGACCGGACTGAGGACCCTGCCGTGTGCCGAATCCCTGACCGCCTGAAGACCCTTCTTGTGCTTTTTTGAGTGAAGCCAGAATCATAGTTTGCCTATCTTACTTGGATCGGGCTGTGTCCATCCGTCAAATATGATATCTCAGTTGATATCTCAGACAGCACTGCTCTGATTTTGACGAAGGTTAGAGGGATGATGCATCTTCTCACTATGTTCCAGCATTTAAAAAACTACACTGATTGGCCTAATGGAGAAGCTATAGTTAAAGGTCAACATTTCTAACTTTGAAAGGCCATAATTGCTACACTACAGGTCCAATTTTGATTAAATTGGGAGGTATGGTGCATCTTGTTTCTGATTGGCCCAAGTGATGCCTGCGCCATTCGTGGGGGAAGATATGTTTACTTGTTTTTTAAAAGGAAGGGATGTCATGAATTCTTATCATCCTAAATTTCTCCTGATGGATACACCT
>OMOT01017977.1:1143-12137 GCA_900312575.1 Acanthochaenus luetkenii | reverse complement strand
CCCAAAGACGAGGGACAGTCTCCCAAGATGGCGGCCCCCAAACCGGAGGAGAACGACGAGCTAGGGCCCCTGCCAGAAAACTGGGAGATGGCGTACACAGAGAAGGGAGAGGTCTACTTCATAGAGTAAGTGTCATGGTACCTCGATGTAACGGCGAACATCTAAATTCACTTCTATTCTTTCTCTCTCTCTCTCACACACACACACACACACACACACACACACACACACACACACAGACCATATAGTTAGTGGTTTAATGAGATTTAGTGGTCCCCTGAAATACATTGTTTTGGCAGAGGAGAGAAAGGGTTCAGTTGACCAACCATTTAGAACCCACACACATACACACACCTTTACATTGCTATAATGCATTATGTTGATTGGTCTCTCTTGCTGTACCAGAGCTACGTTATACAAGCCCTGAGGTGCAGTTCATTGGAGCCGTTAGTTTTTTTTTACAGCCGCAGTAAATCCGTTGCTGTGTGTCTTGTCGTGGTGGGTTGGAGGGTTTGTATGTGTAGATATGCATGTGTGTGTGGACAAGGCTACCAATGAATGACGCTATAAAAATAAATGATTTATCTTTTGCTGAAGCTTTTATTGACTCATTTAGGTCATTAGACTACATTTCTCCACAGCGTTGTCTGAGTCCCGGTGTGTTTCGCCGCATCATAAACTGCTAGAAACGGCACAGCGATGCCAGACTAAGAAATGAGCCGACGGAGGTGCAGCCTTAATGCAGTTGTCAGCCAGCCAGGCGGACGTTGCCTCTTCATGTGAATTTGCCACAGAGGCAGACTTTTCATTTCCTCCACTACAGACAACTCACCATATGTCTCCTCCCCCAAACGGCGAAACCTCATGCTCCCACATCCATCAAGCACATTATAGAGCTAATGCAGTTAGCCTGCATAATTTGTAGCTTTTTCTCAGGGTAAGTGATGCGGTGTCAAAGTGATATCGTTTGCCAAGAGGACGCTTGCCTTTGATTGGCCTCCATACGAGATCAGTTCGATTACCTACAATCCTTGAAGAGAGGCAGCGAGAGGAAGAGAAGGAGGAAGGAGCCATGGGCACTTCTGTACAGCATCGCCCTGTGGGATCGTTCTTCTCTTTTTCACCTTTTCACCTCATTTCACTGTAGGCACTTTGTATGCCCCCTTCTCTCCTCCCTCCTCTTGTGCTGTCGTCATGAAGGGAGGCCATTGTGCCTCCACCGCCTCAGATGAGCTGAGGAGATGCATCAAGTTTCCTTGGCACATCATCATATCTGATTTAGATCCAGCTTTCTCTCTTTCTCCCTCTCTCTCTCTCTCTTTCTCCCTCCCTCCCTCTCTCTCTCTCTCTCTGCCCGAGGCTCTGGATGGATCTGCCAAGCCCACAGCTGTTCCCCTCCATCACTCCCTCAGTCACCCCTCTATCTCTTTCCTACCCCCCTCCTCCCCTTTTCTGACTCACCTCTCTCCCTGCTAATGAGAAACAGTGAGCAAATTAAAAGTATCGATTGCCATTTTGTTAACCTAAAGCTTTTCTCTCTTTCTCTCTCTCTCTCTCGTCACCTTTTAGAGGCGGGCACGCAAGGGAGTCTCTACTTTCCTCGATGAAATGATTATCTGGCTGAATTAAGAATCCACCTCCCTCTTTCTCTCTTTCTGCCAAGCTCCTTCTCTCTCGCCATCTATCACACTCTCTCTCTCTCTCTCTATCGTGTCTTCACAGCCACAACACCAAGACGACATCGTGGCTGGACCCGAGGCTAGCCAAGAAGGCAAAGCCGCCTGAGGAATGCAAAGAGGATGGTGAGTACTGTGTCTATCTTTTATCTTCCTCCTCTTCCATGTTTTTTTTCTCATCACATTCATTCATTTTAATTACACAAGTTGCCTCCAAGCATTACAACATTTAAACCATTGCGTGTATCTTGATCTGGTTAAAGTCAATGCAAGGAAAGTAGATCTGCTGACTAGTATCAACAGGCTTTTTGTGCAATGTGGATGGGTGTGATGACCATGCCGGTGCTGTTTAGGATTTGCGTGCCCCCTGAATTGTGTGGTGAGTGGTGCCGGTGTGTGTCGTTGTGGATAGGAAGCCCTGTAGAGTGTGTGTCTTAAAACACAGGTCCGGAGGGGCTGGGGGGTTACAGAGAGCTCTTTATTCTCAACTGAGAGAGGAGGGAGACGTGGAGTGTCCTTCGCCCAGTCACCCAGCCACCCACGCACACACAACTAACACACATACACACAAAAAAGGAGGGAGACGGATGAGTTAGCGTTTGTAGACAAGCGTACATACATATACGTGTGTCATCTATCTCTTTCCATCAACCTCCCTCTTCCCATCCTTCTTTGTTGTTTCTGTGTGCGGCCGGGAAGAGAGTTATCGCCTGAGTAATAGACAGGGAGGTAGTGGAGCTGGGTAGAGGGACTGGAGTTTGAGATGGACAGAGGGAACGGATGAGAAATGACAGCTCTGTTTGTGTGTGTGTTTCTTTATATATGTTCCTGGCAGGGGAGTGTTTGTATGTGTTCCTGGTAAATGGCATAACACAGCTAGAGTTTCTCTAAAAATACCATTGGCCCACACACATGCACACAGATACAGATATGTGTGCACAAACAGAGAGTGAGTGCCAAAGAAGCGCAGTCCTGGGTCAAATAGTATTTGCAAATAACCTGCCTGGTGTGCCAGATGAGTGGGCTTTGCCACATAGGACAAATATGGTGAGTACCAGAAAGTTATCACAGGAAAGTCAAGAATACTTTGCGTGATTGACAACGTATCTCACACTATCTGAACTGTCTTGAGTCAGTACACCCCTCCCATCTGCTACTCTGAGTAGGTTCAAACAAATGTTAAGAACTATTTGCGCATGTTATTTGACTCAGGCCAGATAGTGTTGGTAAAGAGGGAAATGGCAGCTAGCATTTGTACTGTGTGGCATTAAACATGGTAACTGTTTCCTGTTGACACATTGCCCCTTTAATCCCTCGAATAGAGTTACCATTGCAATCTTCCACATCATTCAAAGACTCTGCCTCCACTGTAGTTGCTTAAACTCTTTCCCTCTCAATCTTCAGACATAAAAGGCAGAAAGATCTCCGAGATGATGAAATGACACGGAAAGACAGGAAGGCCTTTGAGGAATTAGTCAAAATATAATTGCGCCTTTATCTCCAGTTCCTCCAATCCTATTTATCCACCAGGGACATTCCACGCGAGGAGATGCTTTGATGTTTGTGAAGATTGTTATTGATCTCGTTGGGCGCCTCTTCCAGTTTGTCCAAGCTTGGAGAATCAGGGTGAAGCAGTGTGGAGCGACGTGGCGGCTCTGGGTCTGCAACGGGTCTGTATAAGCAAGGTCTCAAACTGAGCTGTCTGATGAGATGGCCATTTGAGGGGTGTGTGTGTACTGCAAGTATGGGTGTTTTGTGTACTCCAAACTTTGACAGCCTTGTGGCACTAGCTACCCCTGAGAGCTGAGTTAGAGAGAGAAAAGCTGCGTCTGTATATTTGGTATGGTGTGTGTGTGTGTGTGTGTGTGTCTCCATGTTTGGGCCTGAGCCATGTTCTGATAAGCGCTAACAGGATCACAGGGTGGGGTCTGTGAGTTGTGACGGGACAGCCTGTGAGGAGGAGGAGAGCTAGACCGCGAACTGGAGCTTTGAGTATGAAAGGAACGACACCCCACACTATGCAGGGAAGTGTCTGTTAGATTTGGCGTGCCAATTCCTACATGTTGAAAAGAACGTAGGCACCAGTGGAGAGAGCATTCGACATCACAGCCGCCTTGTAGTTACATAACTAACTATATTTCTCTCTCAGCCTCCATCTTTCTCACCTCCTCTCTCTCTACCTCAATATCCATCTCTGTCCCTCTCTCTATCTCCCATCCTCCCATCTCCCTGCTTTGTTTTGGTAGAGGAAAAGAAATAGGACAGGTTCTATACAGAAACTGCTGTTTGCTTTAATTCCCCTCATTCTCATCCTCTTTTGAAGTTGGCTTGTCTTTTCTGCGCTGCCGAACATATGTTGGCTGGGAAAAGGAAACCAGGCAGTCCCACTGTTGTCTCACTTGATTCTTTACTTATTCAATGTACCTGCCTGTTTTTTGCCTCGGGTGTACTGTAAGTTGTTTGTCACTATTTCAACATGTTTCACCAGACGACAGTGCGTCCTATCTGGAGAAGCTAAGCACATACAACACCGAATGTATATTGATGAGCGATTTTAATGTTGAGACGGAGGGGGATTTTGTCTTTGACGGCGCTACGGTTTGAAGGATTTTATGCATTTTACAATGCCTCTTTGTCTCTTGCCTGCCTGACTTTGTCTCTACGGCTCCCAGCAGACGCCACTCACGTGCATACAGAGAGCGCTGAAGCTGGACATGTAATTACATTCTACTCATGTGAAGCGCCGCCCGGGCAAAGAGACAAAGTTATGATCGTCTCTCGCAGGCTGGCGTCGGGCTCACACTCCCTTCTCCTCCCCTCTCCGGGGTAAATAGCAGGGCCCTTGTTTTTTTCCCTCACCTTTGCTGTAAAACAAACGCTGTCCTGTGTGTTTGCACGTTTCCTGCAATACATCATATGTTATGTTAGAAGGATGCTACAAGGCAAAGGGGAAATGTCGTCTCTCCTGTTCCCTCGGTTGTCCTTTTAGCTGGCTCGCCGATGGATTCCGGTGATGGTAGGGTGCAAGAAGTGATTCGGGGACACTGAATGGCGCATGCGTGTAAACACACATTCACCTAGCGCGCGTGTGTGTTTATGTATGCACAGTACAGTGAGTGTGCGTCCTACAGGTGAGTTATTATGGAAGTAAAGACGCAGCGCCCTCCTTCACCTTGAGACTCCTGCAGCAGTCGGAGTGGGGTAGCAGGGGGAGGGGCTGGCGTAGCTGTCAGCAGCATGATTGATGGGTATATTTTGAGAACATCACCACCAGAGTGTGTCTGAGGCCTGGAGATTGAGAGCTGGATTCAAAAGACTCTGGTGTGTGGCAAGTGTGTGTGTGTGTGTACGTATGTGCTGAATTAGCTGTCAGTGTGTCTATATCGTCTGTAATATATTTTTAAACTGTAATATTTGCTGTAGTCTTATACAAGGCTCTCGCTGTTAAAGATGACTTGTTAAGGCACCTATGCTTCATTAGAGTGACAGGAAAGATGGGAGTGCGATGGGAGGTGTGACATGCAACCAGGGTCATAAGTCGGATTCAGACTCACAATGTTTGGGAGTACACGGTAAATATAATAGCCGCCTGATCCACTAAGCTAATTTCATGCGCTTAAATATATGACAATATTTTCCGATGTGATGCAAAACAATCCGACATTCAGCAGTTCAAAGAAATGCAGAATTGTGTAATTGTATTTTACACTACTGGTCCCAGTTTTGACTCGCATTTCAGTCCTTTTTACATTTTTATTTGTGTGTTTTGAGGAATTAGTAATACATAATTTTATCTCATGAACAGCGAGGTTATTATAAAACAAGCTACTTTACATAATTATCTTATTTAACACATAACAAATGGGTCCCACAACATTTTCTTTTCTACTCCTGACTCCATCGGGATGAGGTTGTAGTAGAGTAGTATTGCAGATGAGAGAAAGGAAAGCAGAGGGGCGGGGGAGTTTCTGCGTGTACCCGCCAGTGTTTGGCCTAGAGCTAGCCAAATAAACCACAACATTGGAGGCAAAACATTTGAGAATTACAACCAAGTTCCAAGTCACAGTTCAGTAAAGTCAATTTCTTTCTCTGGTACGTCTTGATAAGCGACAAGTCTTGTGAATTCAGTTTGGTTCATTGTATTTCTGGCACTTAGCTATTCTATTCTCACACTGAGACAGACGGGTGGCATGTGGGACTTTCCAGTAGAGGGAATGTAAGGACATGGATTTCTCCACACAGCATTTAACAGGAGGGAAAACGGTAGCTAATTGAAATAGAGCCCAATACACAAGAGGAAAACACTGGTGCCTGGAAATGATGCAATTAACTGATTTGTTGTCAAATCTATGGTTGTCGCATTGACTTTGCCCGTCACAGTGGAGGCGTATTGGTTTGTTAATCATCCTTTACCAGACTTGGATCAACCAGCTTGGAGTACCAGATGGGTGGGGTTTACTGCATCAGGACAGTTAATGTCAGGTATGACGTCAATCACAGAAATGTACGGTATATTCAATTGATTAGCAAATATTGTCTTAACCGGTGGTTTTTGTGGCAGTTTCAGGGGGTCCCCAGCAAAATGAGAAATACTTACATTTCAGTATTATATAACTCACTATAAATTATCCCGGTTTATGATGGCTATCCTAATCATAGGTTTCACTTTCACCATTATTATCTCCCCACGCACAGTCATGACAATTATACAGTTCAGTGCTAAGTCAGTCAACAATGGCAAAAGTCTTCCCACATGGGGTCCCTGGTACAAAATCCTTTAAATAAAATATTTCAAATAAATGTCTGTTGCATGAAAACCTTTTGAGAACCCCATGTCTAAACTTTCTCGTTCTCATTGCATTACCCTGTATGGCAAACCCTCCCCAAGCTTTGTTTATGTTGATGCTGTCATATCATATTCTAAACATGTATTCAGCCGTAGTATTATTCGGCAGCCATTAGTAACACTGCGCCTCTGTACTTGTCCCTAGTTATGTATTGCATATTGACTATGGAGTTAGCGTATGTTTAATGTATCTCATTAGTTTGGATCAGACTTCCCGATGAGGGGGCTGACATTCATCCAGCAGCCCAGTCACACTCACCTCTGCTCCGCGCACACAAGATAATCGTCCCCTGCTGGCCTCTGTCCCTTAAACAGCCCATTGTTATCCACCACCACCCTCTGTTTAAGCCCCCTCCACTCCTCACCCCCTCCCAAAGTGAAACAGAGGCCGCTAAATTGCCCTTCCTGCCTGTTCGATTTGGCTCCTCTATGCCAAGCCACTGCATTGTGTGTTTATCCATCAACAAGCTTACCAGGCCTTTGCTTCTGACACCGCTAATGCACCTCCCTAAAAGGATGCGGCCTCCCTTTCTTTACAACTTTGTTGATTGTGCTTTTGATTGTGACAGGCAGGATAGTGATTATCATTACAAAAACAGGAAAATGCTTCTCGTTGATTGGAGATGGAGCTGAGTTGATGAATTATAGGTTGTACCAGTTGAGGAAACATTGATGCTGACTTGCGTTCACGAATGCTTTCACACCCTCCGCAAATATCATGCTTGAGTCACAATCAGTTATTTTTTGGTTTGTTTATATGTATGCTGAAGCTAGTTCCCAGAGAAAAACGAGAGTATCATAAAACGCTGTGTTGTGTGATGGGTTGCTAGATTTGATGATCTGAAAGACGGGTCAACCTGTTCTCTGTATGTTACTGAAACACAGATTGATGTAACAACACTTAATGCCTACATGTATTACTTAATATCACATAGTAAGGTCTGCCAATTAGTCTATATCTTAACAATTCCACAATAAAAGGATCAAAGCTAGCAAATATTAGCCTAAAGAAATTAAACTAAATGTAGTAATAGACTGACCTAATCCTCTTAATTAACAATTTTCTTTAGATTCTTAAAAGCACAATATTCGATTTCTTTATTTCCAAGTTTGTTTTGCTTTGAGGAATAGAATATGGCAAGAGTAGAGTAGAACTGTTTATCTAAATCACCAAGGATTGGTGGTTGTTGAGTAGATTTCCTTAAATGTTTAAGGTATTGAAGCTTATAAAAATAAGAAACAAATACATGCACGCAACATGCATTCAACATGCACAAGTGCTTCTCACCATCTCATTTGCAGTTTAAAAGGGCATTAAATAATGTATGAGTGTTATTGACCTTTATTGGCGACCTAGGAATCGCAACAACAAGGACAGGTCTCTGGCACAGCTTACGGTAGCCTGTAGTTGACATAAATAATAAAGTCATATTTTCACAATAGAGACAAGTAAGCTAGCTAATTGGAGTGGAGATCCAACAGAAACGTCTGGTGAAGAAGTAATATATCACCATGCAAAATACTGTAATGATATTACTGCTTTGTCATTAGTTTTTTGGGCTTAAGAACTAAATGTTTTGCAACGCCAGTCGCTCACAGTTGAAAATGGCCATGTTCCAAAACAGAGTGCGGGCTGGAAATAGTTTTGAAAGCCAGAAATCTCAGCAGCTGGCAAAGTAATCGTTCAATCATTGGCATTGATCAACAACTCTATCAAACCCCAGCAGATATACAAGTATTATGGTAATTGTGTGCTGTGGGACAGTACAAATTGTCGTTATTGCACCTTTAAATGGCTGTATATTTTAGGTATCAACAAGGTATTTTCCCTTCCTCACATTTTTTGTACTGTGTGACCATTTTATATATACCGTTCAGCTCAGAAGTCTGAGGTTTGGATAATTGAGGTTGTACTGTACTTCTAGTTGCTATGAGAAATGAGTCTGAAGGGAAGCAGTGCTCACCTCAGCAAACAACAGACCGCGCATCGCTCTAAACTGATTGGAAGCCTATGTATTGTGCTGCC
Source organism: Acanthochaenus luetkenii (assembly GCA_900312575.1). NCBI lineage: Eukaryota > Metazoa > Chordata > Actinopteri > Beryciformes > Stephanoberycidae > Acanthochaenus > Acanthochaenus luetkenii. The sequence continues at coordinate 3,589 of OMOT01017977.1, read as the reverse complement.
AAATGTGTGCGCTCAAATTGCTGTTTTTACAATAACGCACCTTGGCTATTGGAGTTTGTGCTCTTATATCAGTCGAGGGACATTTTTCACATAACCTTAGTGCTTGAATTTGGACTGCGTTCAACAGTGACATGATAAATGAAGCCCAAACTATCCAGTAGTAAAGGACTTTCATTTTTGGTGACTACAATTGGCTCGAGGCACCGCGTTGAGGATGATTCAATTCAGACAGCTTACGCCTCAAAAGATGGGAGAAACTAAATAATGGAAAAAGGGGAGGAGATGGAAGGAAATGGAACATGGGTAAATCTGAGGGCTGCATGACTGCCGCCCTGTTCCTCAGACCAAATTAGAAAAGGCGGGATGAAATATGCATGAGCTTGTGAGCATGAAACTTTACTTCAAAAAACAGCCTTTCTGGGAGACTGCATTTTAAAACATTTATTTCATGGTCTTTAAATGGCGAAACTGAGGACGAGAGGACACTTGAGGAAGCAAAACAGAGAAGAAGTGGAGATGGAGCGGGAAAGAAGGTAGAGCAAAAAGAGATCGATGTTGAGTGGTAGGGAGGAGGAAAAGCGGGAAGAGAAAACGGGGTGAGGATGCCAGGACGCCTCCTGCTGGTAGTGAATGGACCTCCACCTGTGACTGCAGGATGGATGGTGTGGTGAGACTAGAGGTCACACGCTTTGGGGTTCCTTCATAAGGGTTCCTACCTCAACATTTCACAGCAGCTTGACAGTTCCTTCCAGGACACATGCAGCATGACAGTGTTGGCCTTATATGGCACCCACACACACACACACACACGCACACACACATTCCTTGTCCCAGGGAGTTAGTACTCCATTGCCAGCTGCTGACAGAGTGGTTATAGACAGCACTCAGTGGAGCGAGCAGAGAGACAGTCCTCCTAAGTTCAGCATTTATTAGCACACTGCTCAATGAAAGTAACAGTGTTTCTGCGAGTGTGTGTGTGTGTTCTGCTACAGCCATTATATCACATGAACACCTAAAATGTCAGGTGGCGTGTGCAGTGTGGATGTACAGTATGTCTTCCCATCTACCTGTGACTGAAAGCGGGGACATTTTTCATTGCCTGCAGCTCCTCCTGTGGACATTTTAATAAGAAGGCTTTTCATTAGACCAAGTGCACTGCTGAGATACATGACAGCACTTTGATCTCCTGAGTGCGTGTGTGTGTGTGTGTAAAGTAAGTAATAGAGAGTGTGTGTGTGCGCGCGTGTGTAAAGTAAGTAATATAGTGTGTGTGGCACTCAGTGAAGGTGAGAACGCTCTCTTTCATATTTAATGAGTGGAGATGCGGCTAAGGAATGTTGCGGTGTTCACAGGAGGTATTCCCCTGAGCTGTCAACCTGCTTGCAGCACTGTGTTACATCAATCACAACCACGTGTGTGTGTGTCATAAGTATATGCATTTTTGTGAGAGTGCGGGCAAAAGATAGAGTCCTACTGAAAGTTTAATAATTTGTATTTAGGGGATGGGGGCAGAGGTTCAGGGAAGCATATGGCATGTGCATGTGCATTGCGCCAGCATTGTTTAGATATTTCTCCTCTGTGTGGGAGGACAGGGGGGATGGGAATATGAAGCGCAATCTATTGAGTCTATTTAACTAGGCCAAACAATATCATTTTTAATATTGTATGCCATGCGGTATTACACAGAGTATACTGTGTGTGTGTGTGTGTGTGTGTGTACGCGCGCGCACAGTTTGAGCATTTCTCAGAAGCAGCAGCCTCGCTCTGAACCAGCCACAGGGTCCTCGGGAGCCTGAGGTGCTTTAGCGCTCCCGTTGGTTGCTACTGTTTCTGATTTGGGAGAATTATCTCCCCTATTATCTCTGCTCTCATCCTGATTAGCTTAGCATAGTTACTAATCAAAGCTGGGCTTATTATAAGCTGAGCTGCACTGGAACACACTGTCCCCGAGCTTCATGCTGGATTCAGCTGAGATGCTAATTAAGCATCACACCACCATCATGGGTTTGAATGATCACACTAAGATGCTAATATGCTAAGCTAGTGTATTCTCCATGTGGGAATTGGCTTGAAATACTAATTGCTAATATCCTGGAAAACAAAGTAGATGTGAAACTCCTCCCAGACATATTCGGTCAGTGAGGCGTGGGCAGTAGAGGGGAGAGGGCAACTATGAAAATCCAGTCCAGTATGAATGATGACTTGGTCTGGGTTTTGACGAAAGATCCGCTTTGATCACTGAGAACAAAAGCAGCATACTCTGCAGCACATGCCCCATAGAGAAGGAGGTCGAGAGAGCAAAAATGTGTGTGTGTGTGTGTGTGTGTGTGTGTGTGTGTGTGTGTGTGTGTGTGTGTGTGTGTGTGTGTGTGTGTGCGACAGCGAGAGAGACGCATGCAGCCATCACAGTTGCTCACGTGTGTTTTGTAATTTTATAAAATAAAAT
>OMOT01017975.1:4693-18862 GCA_900312575.1 Acanthochaenus luetkenii | reverse complement strand
ACCACAGAGCCTGGTACCAGTTGATAGCCATAGCTCCCTCCGATAGCAGTTGAAGCTAACATCCTGATGTCTGATTTTCCACGATCACCACAGGGCTGTTGAGGTTCAGGCTGATCTGGGCCCAACTGCTTCACAATAAGCTTGTCAAACTTCTCAGTTCAAATGGTTTTCAAACACAGAATCATCAGTTATGAGCAGGTTGTTCCTCCGGCTCGTTAGCTACTAAAGCGAGCTGACTTTACTCTCCCGACTTCCTGCTCACTAACATCTTCTATGCACGCAGCCGCAATGGCGACAATCTACCCAATCGGGCGTATGTCAATGCGCACTGGAGAGCCGTTTTATTCAGCGCGAGCTGTCCTCAACCAATCCCGTGTGGGCCGGTTCGGCTCCATTCAACTTTCGCTGCTCCCATCAGGCGTAACAAAACCACGCCCTTCGGCACTCAGACAAAGGCTGCAAGCAGTGTTTTTTCATCAGTCATCCCACTTTTCATTTATGTGAATATAACAATTTAATTTCATACACATACAGACCACAATTGTACAAATTATTGATCTATTGGAATAGTTTTTTTCCACTTGGGCTGGCAGGTGGCGCGGCGCCCCAACGCCCCTAGTGGACGTCACGCCACTGGGCCTACCTATCTACATAACTATAACGTTATGTCCGTTTCATGACAGTCCAATTAGAGCTTAAACCAAGCAGTATTATACAAAGATGGGAAATTATTTCTACATTTTGTATAAATATTGGTAGCCCCTTTTCTGCACACGATGACCTCTGAACAGTTTTAGAGACGCTTATATTGTGCATGGCTGTAAACCTGGTGGACATAACAGCCCTTTCAGTTTGCTAACACCATTTTAAAACCTGATATCACTGTATTGTCATATTTTGTATTATTCTAACAAATAGCTTGTTCCCATCAGGAAATGATGTGCCCCAACGATACCTCACTAATGTTTCTATTTTCTTCTTCTGTTTAACCACAGACCCAATCAGAACACCACACACAGCAACTCACAAGCTATATATACTTTTATCATTATCATTATCAACCAATGTGTGCTCTGTGTCACTCCACGCTGCTGTGGTTATTGCTTGACTGATGAGTTTGATCTCACCCTTGGTCTAACCATTTCCACCTATAATTCAGTGTTTATATTTATCCTTAGCTATTTAAGAATGCCACATTATAACTCAAAGTAGGCTGCCAGGCCTGAGTAGTGCATCTCCATCTATTAATCTTACATTTTGTACATACCCATTAAATTAAGGCATTCTTACATTCTTGCAATTAAGGATTGTAATAACTTTGTAATAACTTTGATGCCCGTGTATTTTTGAAATCATACAATACGTTTGTAATAGGTTTCAAGACCCAGGGGTCATGAAACTCACTCAACCCATAAATGACAATGTAAGCTCTCAATTTGAGTAAGTAAAACAACGTAATTGCGGTTACATGTTACATTTTTCCGTAACACCGCTTCTATTTCTTTCATTGATGGAATAGTGTCCTGTAGGGCAGGCAGGTGTCAGGGGATCTGACGGAGTTGAAACTGCCTGACTGTGGTAATAAGTGCCCAAGTTGGAATAATGCTCAAGACTTAAAATGACCGGAATGAATCAGACTTGCCAGCACAGTCTGCTGGGCTCCCACTCACCACAGCGTGAAAATATAGGCTGCAGAAGCACAGTGAGAAATGTGATGGTTTCACTCTGATGTGAGTGTGTGTATGGGGAGATGAAAAAGGTGTGACACAGCGCCCAGCATCACCAGTGTTTCCCCTCCACTTCTTTGGAATGCAGGATCTTACCCCTGGAGGAATTAGCACATAATGTTCTCGAATTATAATTCATAATGTTCCTTTAAAGGCTTGTTAGCGCCATGGTTGGCTGTTTTTAGAAAAAAGGACTCCACGGAGAGTGGTATTAAAGAGTTTACTAAAGATGTACAGCGACAACAACAACAAAAAACATTGAGAAAGGTGTGGCAGGTACGCCTCCTTGTGTAATCTTTTGTCTGGGTGGTCTGCCAAGAAAAGAAAAATCCACAAAGAACATAGGAGGGGTGGCAAAAAAACAAACAAACATGAGACAAGACTTCATATAAGGTTTTTGGACTAGTGGACAAGAACAAATATATACAATTTATGCGCGTGTCAATAATCCGTCATCATGAATGTGATAAAGGATGGACAAAGGAAGTGTGAAAAGAATGCAGCAGACACAGCTCACTCCCCCCTGCCTATGAGGCCATCTAATATATTTTCAGAGCACTTTCACAATTCAATTATAATATATAATGTGTTTTAATTTAAAGCAGAGATCCGTTTCTGAATAATGAATAGGGTTCTGTGGATCAAAAGCACAATTCTCTGATAGAGAGTTGTCTTTTAGCTTCCCTTGCCAATTTCACCTTCTAAACGTTTTGCTCTTTTTCATTATATCCCATATACAGAGAGCTTGTAGATGCAGAGAGCTTGTAGATGCGTGTGCACGTGCAGTTTTGGTTCCGCAAACATTTCTCAGATGCAGAACGTCTCTGGAGGCAGAAATAATCTAATCTGAATTTAACCTCTATAGGCGGAGCCAAAGAACCATGGCTTTTCTGGCTATGGGCTCATTGCGACTGCTTCATTTTTGGCTTGGAGTCAATGAGAGCATCTTACATACAGACCAATATCGTATAAGTCTTGGTAGCGATCCAGACATGTCTTTAAATTCGTTTTTGTTTTAAACGTAACATTATTTTTATCACTGCCATTTCTGTCAGGGACCTTCCCCAGAGTAGAATAGAGGACTCCTAAAATCCAGCTTCAGTGGAATTACTTTAGGGCAGTGGTTCTCAAACTGGGGCCCAGGGACCTCCAGGGGTTCTTCCATGGAGTCCCCCAGCATAATGGAAAATTGTTTCACTAGAAATCATCCCAGTTAGACAATGTATAAGATTGACTATTTTAATCATAGGGTTCTCTCTCACCACCATTAACTCCCTGTGTACAGTGTGGACAGTTCAATATTAACAACAACAACAAAGATCTTCCTATACTGGGGTCCCTGTAACACAATCTGGGGGGTGTGGCCTAATGTGTGTCTATCTGGGGATTTGAGAAAACATTTGAGAGCCCCAGCTTTGGTGAATGACTCATACCTGGTTTTCCCTTCAATACATTTGGTGGTATATTATCTCATGAACTCCCATCTTTCTGTACGCCTGATATACTTCAAAAGGATGCAGGCCTTTCATGCACCGCTGTAAAGTTCAAAGGATCCCAGTACCTTCAGCATTCAAATCAAAACACCCCCCTGACTGGAGTCATAGCAATCCCAGACATCAACACCTGCCTATCCAATCAAAACAGTCAGATGAGTTCACCAAGTTTAGGGTTCATCTCACCCATCCCGAAACTCGTTCTTGGTCATATTTGGACTCAGAGACACAAAACAATGCTGTCGCCTAGATCCCCCCCCAAGGATGCAAAGTGCATCACCATATCACCATATCTGGGGAATGACAATAAATCAGGACCGTTCTCGGATAGGACAGACAACGGAGGACGTCGTCATGCCTCAACGGTCAGCCCTCTGGATCTCCGGGTTACATTTGCTCAGTGATGTGGTCGGACACAGCCGGCAACCAAATGTTATTCCGTCTCCAGCTTTCTGATGTTTTAAAATCTGTCGCCCGCAGACTAAATAATGCTCTGTTTGGTCTTTCACTTATGCAGCAGCGGAAACCGTGGGAAAGGAAGAGGAACGTCATTCATTAGGCTTGAGAGGACAGCACAGTTACAGTATTTCTGCTTGTATGACACAATGAAACTCAACTAACGTTTCCCCCGTCCCTGTCGAGGACATGGCCTGTTGCACCATATCTGAACTATGATTTCGTCTTCAGCAAAGTTTGGTGCACATCCCTCAAATCCAGTAAGATATATTTATCGTGTTCTGAGGGAGTGGGAACCATCCAAGGCCCCAAGCTCCTCTCAACACGATGTGGTATGTGCTCAGAATATCACTGCAGAGAATAAGCAAGTGTTTAATAGGCAATACTCAACTATGGTTTGGATCACTTATTAATGGGGGAATGTACATAGCAGCCGCTGAACAAAACACACAAAGCCTGCTGCTGCTACAAAACTGACAACACGCTGAAGTTAGATGGGCGATAGCTGAATGATAAATAAACACACACACAAAATCAAATAATGGTACTTGTTGTTTCAATTCATTCCTACATCCGTGTGAATCTCCAAACTGGCGTCCCAGTCTGCCTTTGTAGATTCCAGCTGTCACCACTCGTACTCACCGTGCTCCAACAAAATCAGAAATATCATTAAACATTTAGTTTGGTTAGCTCGATACTGGGGGGTTTATCCTGCCGTAATGAGGCAGTTTCAAACCAGTAGTTCCTGTCAACACAAAGAGTTCTGAAAATGTTTTCGCGATCTGCCGTCTACACAGCATAAGCCATTAGGATGTGATTTACAGTGGGGAGAAATGCCCAACTAGCTTCATAGCACCCAAATCATCTGGATGGAACAAACAATAATATCCAAACTGTCAGTTTGGATATTAACAATTCTTGTTGGCTGTTTCGGTAAAACATTTGGCAGAAAGGTTTGATGTTGACTACAGAGAGGAATTGCTCAAATCCAAAGAGCTACCGGTAATTATGTGATTCTTTGTGTGATACTTTCTCAATGGCACTTAATTCACTTGTCGAAACCTAGATCAGAGAGCCACATCACATACTGTATTGAATTTATTCTTTATTTTGTATCCAGCACATTTTTGTTGAGCACACAACACACACTGCTTCACATTCATCCATCTTCACCCATTCATACCTGGGAGCTCTGCAGCTCCACTGGAATCGACTCCTATAGATGAAACCATTGGAAGCTACTGTACATTTGAGACTGCTGTGTCTGAGGCACCCAAAAGGCTAAGCCGTGCTCACTACTTCATAAGTGAATAGTCTAAAGCCAATTCACGTAAATTAAGAAATCTGAATAATAAGCAAGAGCAATAACATTTTTGCACCAATTTACCTAAGTAAAGGTAGCCATAGTATACAGAGGTAGTTTCACTGACAGTGAGTGACACTAGACTACGCATGCAATGCCCACTCCCTCTGAAATAAAGGGAGATGTCCCGCCTTTATGTTAAAGCAGCTGAACGATTGGTTGAGTGGTATGCCTCTTCTCCGCTTAGCTATTGTTGAACAAGGGTGGAAGTAGCAAATACAATTTTCTGTCGTTACTGTCATTTTCTGTGTACTTGTATTTTTTCAAATATTGTAATTTCATTTCCAAAAACCGCTGAACCAGGTTTCGTAACACTTTGCAAGTGTTTTGTTTTAAAACATAGATAGAACAGTAATTTTGCATGCAATAAAATTTGTCTACGTTGATTTCATGCCCTGTTTCTTTTTTGCCGCTGCACTGTTGTTTTTGCACTGTTATTTTTGCACTGCATTAAAATAAACAGTTTGATACACACCGTTGATTTCTTGTGCTATGCAGTAGAAGGTAATGTTAAAATGTTACATTTAATGTTACAACATAAACAACACTACCTGTTCAAAGACATTGCTTAGTTTCCATAGTTATTATCTTAAATTACAAATGCACATAAAACTAGAGTCTGGGTCTCAGGAGGTAATATTTCAACAAAGTCACAGTAATTCTACTTGAGTAGGGTGTTTTAATCTTTTGTTTTAAGCTAATCTTTCCACCATTATTGTTGAAGGAGGGGAGAGCATTTCCCTTTTCTAGGAATTCAAACCTGCAACCTTCAGCTCACAAGCCTGTTCCCCAAGCTGCAGGCTACCCCTGCCTCAAAGTTCCAATTAATTTAAAGGGCTGCTCCCTACCCGTGGCCATAGACTTATATCCTCAAACCTGTAGACAGCTCCATCAGCCTTCAGTAAATCAGCTTTCCCTCTCAAGTCATTCAGTTTCCCTGATCCTCTGGTGAGGAGGAATGTAGTTAGCTAATACCCAAAACCAGATTGACGAACAAGCCTAAACCAAGAGACTTATCTAACAGACTGAAAGAGGGCCACATGTACTGTAATCTCTACCTGCACTCAGAGAGTAAACGCAGTCCCTCTTTAATTAACCATACCTATAGGGGTAGAAGAGAATACTATCCATGGAATTGGATGTGTGCAGGTGCTGGTGTGATGAACAGTTGGTGTTTCATTTGATACTATTACACCACAGCTCAGGAGAACCAAGAAAGCGTTGATTCTGCAAACCCCATCTCTCTAGGTGTTACTGCAAATAATTTCCTCCTGCCCGTTTGTGTAAAAAACGGCTCCTTCTGCCCCTTCAGGGCAAGTTTAAGCTTAGTTCTTGATTCCGATCATTCATGGGGGAAACATTTATAGCATCTGCTTGTTAAATATTTTATGTAACAATACCTTGCACCCACGGGCCCAAAGCGGTGCCTTGTGCTTTTTCTGCAAGAGCGAATGGCAAGCGAGTTAGCTTAGCCACAGTTGCTTCTCAGTATTGACTGTGGGTTATGTTTGCTGTTGGTGTGCTAATGCGGTGCCTGCTGTTTCGAACTCTTCCTGGGGGATATGTTGAAGCCCGAGTCAATATTTACGAGTATTCCCTAATGGCGTATGGCTGCTGAGGTGTCTGTGCAGAGCGGTGAAGTGCGGACGCCAAAGGCTTTATAATAGTGATGTTGCAATCTTCTGACCTGGCCCCAGGATTAGAAATCTATTCAATTTAGAGCGCACATAAAGACTGTGTGTGTAAGCGCACGCGGCTACAAGCTTTTTCTACGTATTTGTGTGTGTGCATGCACAGCTGTAGACACACAGTTGTGGTCAAAAGTTTACATACACTTGTAAAGAACATGTATGTCATGGCAGTCTTGAGTTTCCAATAATTTTTCAGGGATGGAATGATTGGAACATGTACTTCTTTGTCACAAAAAAACATGAATTTTTGTTTTTGTATGAATTTATCATGGGTCCTATTGTAGCGTTTGTGTCTGAGTCCAATGAGAGTATTAACCGAGCCCTATTTAAATGGGCTCAGAGAAGTCACCAGCTGTAGTCGATCATAATCACTCACAAGAAGTGAAGAGGCCACGAAGCTAATCTGATCGCCACTTGCAACTTTCTACATCACCAAAATTGATAATTCAAGTTGCTGTGTGATTATTTTTCAACCAGCAGATTCCGTCATATTTCCAGAAGACCTATAATAATTCATAAAGTAACAAAAAGTCGTGAATGTTTTATGTGACAGAGACTTATGTGCTCCAATCATTCGTCGTAGAAATCATTGAAAACTCAAGACTGCCATGATATACATGTCCTGTACAAGTGTATGTAAACCTTTGACCACAACTTTCTGTATTACTATGTGTGTGTGTGTGTGTGTGTGTGTGTGTGTGTGTGTGTGTGTGTGTGTGTGTGTGTGTGTGCATGCATACAGATGTCTGTATGTGTGCATTTCTTTAAAAGGTAACAAGGCAAGGTTACCTTTTATCAAGGTAAGGCTAGCAGCCACAGTGCAGGCCCGTCATAGCAACATCAACCATGGCGTGAAGCTGTAAGAAAAGAAAGAACAGCAAACATATTGGTGTTGCATTTCCACGCTGGCGCCATCTGAAGGAGAAGAAAGGTTATGACACGCAGCACAGAGCCAGTGTGTATACTGCTAGACAGGTTGGATTCTAGCCAGCTTGCTACGTTTCCAATGCAGCAAGCTAGCGGTGCTAGATTATCCCACAGAGTGCATCAGACAGCTTTAAATACATTTAGTTGCCTTGAGGCAAAACATTTCATATTGTAGCTTTGAATTGAACAGTAATGTATCTTTACAACCCTTGGACATGCATATTTCATTTATAAAATAAGTGTCAACCCCAGCATTGCTTTTGTCGTTCTGATAAACAGCCTCCATTTTCCACTGTATAAATGGCCTGAGGCCTCTAAGTCAAATGGTAATTGACTTAGCGACATCCTTGGTTTGAATCTGGAGTAGGACCTTTGTCGCACGTCATCCCCCTCTCTCTTCCCCAATCTTTCCTGCATTCGTCCAAGTGCTGGTTTCGTACATTTGGCTAAAATCAGACTAAAGTGTGATATTGTATGGGGAAATAAAAAAGTGTCTCTGTAGCTCCATGGGTAGAGCATGGGACTAAAACTGCCAAGGTTAGGGGATTCCAATCCCACTATGCTAAACATTTACTGTATGCAGTCATGGTACTCTAGGACACTTTGGATAAAAGACACAAAATGTATGTTATGTCATGTTATGTTATATCGTCTTGTGTTGAATGGTGGCTTATCTTTGTGTTGCTACATTGAAGCATCGATAACTGTGAGGAATAATGATTACTCACTTACTGAGGTTCAAAGTACTGGTAGTAATGGTATTGATTCTTGGGAATTGGAGTTAATGGAGCTATTGACTTGATTTGGCAGAGCTGGGATCAAAATCTTGAAAAATCCATGGATACATTTTAATTTAAATTTTTATGGGATGCAATATGCTATTTTAATCCAAATATAACTGGTTTTATTTTGGGTAAAGCATTCCTTTAAGACAATAAACATGATGGAAGTGATTTTTCCATCGGCCTTTCACTCCTTCCACCATCTAACAGTAGGATAAACCCTGAAAACTTTAGCTCAATTTGCATCGGCAGAACAGCACCCTCTTCCTGTTTACTGTACTGTAAAGCAATCTTCCTTTGTGCCATAAAGCAGAACAGCACAATTCCAATTAAGTCTCTACAAAATACAGTGTAGAGGCAGGTAGAGGCTCCCACTCTTCTCAGTGAAGGTTGTTTCCAGTAATTATACTGTCTCAAAATTAATGTAGTAATGATTGAACTGCTACACATCGTGGGTTACCTTTAATTACCAGGAACAGTACAAAAAGTGTATAGAGGTAGCTAGCCACTGTAGCTTGCCAGTAGAAACGTCCCCTTACGGAGGCAATATGCGGACTGAGAGTTTCTCTTTTACCAGTGGAATGATGGAATGCTGTGGCATCTTGAGTGTTTTCCATTAGTCTGAGAAATACTCCGGAGACTATATCTCCTGAGTATGACGGTGACTGTACTGCAGTGTAAGTGTGCTGGTGAGAGAGATGGAGCGAGAGAGAGCAGTAGAAAGAGAGAGAGAGAGCGGGGTAGAGAGAGTAAAGCAGAGAAAGAGACACGCGGGAGAAAGAGAGAGGTAGAAAGAGCGAGAGAGGCAGAGAGAAAAGACCAAGGGAGAGAGAGGAAAGAGATAGAAATAGCAAAAGAGCGAGAGAAGCAGAGCCAGTGACAGAGAAATAGTGTGTGAGAGAGAAAACATCTCACCGAGAGCGTCTCAGTGTGAGTGTCTGGGTTCAGCACATCAGGCACCACAGGAGACCGTGGAGAGAAGCTTCTTGGCTGATGATGCTCTCCCCAAAAACCGACGTTTGATTCCGACACAACCCGACAGAAGCATTTGGCCAACAGGCCGAGGCTCTGAGAGCAATCAGAGAGGCTCTGAGAGCAATCAGAGAGACTCTGGAGACAGGCCTGCTCTGGAGACAGGCCAGCTCTGGAGACAGGCCAGCTCTGGAGACAGGCCTGCTCTGGAGAGAGGCCTGCTCTGGAGACAGGCCTGCTCTGGAGACAGGCCAGCTCTGGAGACAGGCCAGCTCTGGAGACAGGCCTGCTTGTACACCAAAGTTCCTTAGAAAAGGTGAAAATTACAAGGCACTCCGGTGCACCGACAGCTGGTGACAAATATCTCAAGTCTGGCATGATTGAAACACATCTGAGTAGAAAACTCTGCAGAGATCACTTGGCCACGCTTCAGTGATTTGTGAAATAGGACACTTGCAGTTAGATAACGGCTGCTCATCAAATAATTAGAATCTGTGGTGTTGAGTTATCTAACATCCCGCTCTTCCATGAGCCAAACTAAATGCCAGCATCAGATTCGGCCGAGTGTGCTGGCTACCTGGCTATGATCCATAGTTCACATTTTGGTACATTATTGGGATTAATACTAAAGACTGTTTCCCTATCATATTGACATACATATATTAGACATATACCATAGATTCCCTCTCTGATGTGGTCCAACTGAATGAAAAGCACATATTTGGTATGGAGTTTCAGTTCCTGTTTTGGGCCTTCATTGTGATCAATGCTCAAGAATATATCAATGTGCAGGGGCTCATACCGCATTTTCTTTCTTCTTTTTTTATTCTTGAGTAAATCCAAGCCGAATGCAAATCCACAGAATTCCCAGGGATTTCAGTCCTTGTAGCGGGACCTTGCCGTGAACAATGCTAAAGCAGCAGATTGTGGTTGTGCTGGCAGCTCCCAGGTGTGAATGTAGCTATCAATTTGAAGCAGGGTGTTCCCGAAAACGAGCATGCCCGCTCAGCAAACCTCGTGTTGCCACAGATTCTTTGTCTCATCTGCTCTCAAGAGAACCCAAGTTGAGTTGAACGTAAACCCCACAAAAGTAATAAATAAGTACACTGGAAATAGTAGTGTTGCACGGGAAGTGATGCGTAACATCCGGGTACCGTGTTAGTAGACGCTAATGCTAACTACCATCGCCACCATGGACGAAGCTGCTCAAGTGAGCTCTGCTGCATGCATAGGCTCATCTGTACCATATCGTCACGGCCGCCATCAAATCAAAAGTTGTTCAGTGGAAATAAATTGATCTAAATCGATCTCTAATGCACCTAATGTGCTCATCACGTCGTGTCTGTCATTTGGCGATGCACAGATCAGTAGGTCAGCGTTGTACTCAATCCCACGGAGCCTTCCGTCTGCTCTGCTCAACACACAGTCGACATGGGTGCAGGGCAAAGACGGGCGTGTTGCCCCTGTTTACTTTGATTCTTTATTTGTGGTCCTTGTTCCACCGCCGTAGCCCCTTCTCTCACCGAGCTGATCTTAGCGTAACCCCAGGGGGGGAGAGTTAATGGCCGTGCTGTTGAAGTAGTCCCGTAGCGGCTCCCGCTCCCGAGGAGTTCAGTCATGAAGGTCATTACAGTAATGGAAAAGGTTTGTTAAGCTCCACTTGCCTGTGTGCACTACATGCCTGGTAGATAGACCTGGACACAAGAGAGGTGCAGGAGCAGGACAGATGGGAGCCGGAAGCCACGTGAACTTTAAGACTCACACTGCCGTAGGCCAACATCAGCTGCCCTCCTCCTCCTCCTCTCTCATCCTATTGCAACTACTACTCAGTTGCATAAGATAGATACCAGTGTGCTTTGGTAGCAGCCAACATCCTTCCACCCCCGTAGCTCATATCTAATGTAAAACTCTAATGCATGCACGCATTTAAGAATACTTCGAAGGCTGCAGAGCAATAACCCAAACACGATTCAGCAGGAGTAGACGTTTTGTCTGTTGTGTTTTAGGTCAGGCTTGGTGTCCGCAGACATCTAGTAGCACTTGGTGAGAGAATGGTTTGTTATTCTGCCGTCTTTCTTTGTTAGTTAAATCTGTTTAATTTGAAGCTGTTTGGTTTGTCTAGTTGAGGTGAAGCTGGTGTTGAAGGAGGTGCTAATTTCTGGGAGGGGCTTGAGGTCCTCTTGGTAAACTGATACTTGTCGGACCCTAAGACTTAGGGAGCAGAAAGACAAGGCGGGAGTCCATCGAGGGAAGGTCACATGGCTAGGGTTGTTTAGGAATAATCTTCTTACTTTCCTGTCCACCACATTATGTGTCTCTCTCCCATCCCTGTTTTAACAACAGCTCATAGGGCCGTAGACACGGTGCCCCTTTCAGGTGTAGGAACCTTTCTAACCTGATTTACCCGACTCGATCCATCCGTCCTTACCATAAAATTGCTGGAGGACTCTGGAACCGACACTAGCACTCTCCTACGGGGCCGTGCTCCGCTCCTCCGCCCTAGCACGTCGTCTAGCCCCATCACTATATTGACTCAGAAGTCGCTCATCACAAGCTCGACTCTTCTCTTCTGTCAGAATGGGTGATTCGCTACCCATCTTTCACCGGAGACTAAAATCCCATCTCTTCAGGTTACACCTGGACCCTACTTGAACTGACCTAACATGTAAGGGTCCCCTCCTACTCTTCTACTCTTCTACAAACAAACAAAAATGCGGACTCTATGAATGCTACTAATTCCTATTGAAGGCTTAGGTGATGAAGACTGTGATATACGGTTGGTTTGATTACTGTTGATAAAATGTACTTACTGTAAGTCACTTTGGACAAAAGCGTCGGCTAAATGCCGTAATGTCATGTTAATTTGACAGTCAGAAGTCTTCAGTCTCCACACAGCGTTTGCAGGCATCTGTACTCTGCATTTTGCTGAATCCTAATGAGCGCACTTCTACCAGTAACGGCAGACACAAAGGCTGCCTAGCTATTCATTTGTTGCTACAACAGCAGCTCTGCTTCGCTTCTCTGATCGCTTATACGGAGGCATGATTATTCCTCATTTCAGATTAGTGTCTCTAATCAGCATTCCATCTGAGATGCACTGCGACTATGATTCATCTCCCCACCCTCCTTCAGGGAGGAAATGAGGATTCAAATTTCACAAAATGATAGAAAATACTATGGGATAAAAAGGATACAGCTCCCGATAGTGCGTATTCACACAGCACAGACTCTCAACAAGTCTTTTATGTATGTAGGAGCGTGGGAGTTTATCTTTATGAATATTGCTGAAAAGGAATGGTTAATATACAGCACAGTGGTAAACAGTAAAACATTAATAAGCACTCAAGCATTTACATACACTGTTATGAGCCTCGGCTACAGTGCAGTGCTGAACATGATGAAAACGACAAAAGCGGAGCGCTGCTTTTTTTTCTCTCCTACCACGTAGTTAATTGCAGGTGTAAATCCGTCCATGATTAGATGGCTGAATGACAAACGGCTCTGCTCAGTCCCTCAAGGGAAACCACATCAAGGGTTTTTCACTGGATTGGAGGAAATCATATTGTTATTGGAGCTGTATGTATTTTCCTCTCTGTAGTCAACACGCATGAGCGGTCCTCGCTGGTTCCCTGCTCCCATTATCCCCAGTACCTGGGCTCTGTGCAGGGAGATGCTCCTCAGACCTATTCGCCTGGTAGACGATAGGAAATGACATGCACAGAACAATAGACGGACACATACACAAAAACAAACCCAAAGACGCAAAGATGGACCAAAAGACAGACACACTGTATGCATGTATGTATGTCTGTTTCACACACACAAATACACATGCAAATACAAAGACAGACACACACACAGATGTACACAGACTAGACGTGCATTTGTATATACATATATATACATAGACACACACGCAACATACTTGCACACACAAGCCGACATACATACATCATACTCGCATGCATGCGCGGAAACAGGCTGACAAACACACGCACATGCACGCACACGCACATGCACGCACGCACACACACACACACGCACACACACACACACACACACACACACACACACACACAAAACAGTGAGTAACCTGGATCAGCAAATATATGAATCTCGATGGGTGACGCACAGTCCAATGCAGAATGAAAGGGTGTGGTGTTTCACCATGTAACGCTCTGAGGGGGTTCAGTGGCTTAAACGCAGGGCGGACCGTCAGTCGCTGTCAGTGAAGACTATGAGAGCCTACCACTGGGACGTGGCAGGTGGGATTATTTGTAGTCCTTGTAACTAGGAAGGTCTTACAGAAGCTGTGTGTGTGTGTGTGATTGTATGACAGAGATCCATTGACATAAACACGCATCTAATACAGAACTTTTTTTAACCTTCCATCTGAGCTCAGCTGTGGTGATAGCAACATGAAAAGCACACACCTAAGTGCCTGTAAAACACAGGTTAATGAGAGGAAGGGCTTTTACAGTCTCTGGATGTTCACATTAATTACAGGGTGGCTGACAAAAGCCTTCTGAGACTACTGCTGCTTTGACCAATCTCCTCCTTAAGAAAGAATGCCAGAGGGAGACAAAATAAATGTGCAGATGGTAGCAGTGTATGAGCTTTCCAAATTGTGAGACAATGAGAATAAAGAGAATCCTCGCTTGAAGCAACATGCTGGGTTGATTAACATACAAACACACACACACACACACACACACACACACACACACACACACACACACACACTATCTCTTCGCCTAA
>OMOT01017873.1:40647-59166 GCA_900312575.1 Acanthochaenus luetkenii | reverse complement strand
TTTCAGACCCAAGAGCAGACACAGCAAGGAGAGGCAGGAGGTTCCAGATAGAATGGAATATTTAATCCAAAACTGCCCCACAGGTACAAAGCGTTATGCACCAAAACATAAGAGGAGAAAAGCAATCCAATATCGTGCATAACATACAGCGATACAACCCGAACAAACAACGTAGACGACCCAGCATCAGCCCGACGAGAAAACAGAGACTATATAGACAACAGCGATAATTAACAGATAAGATACACCTGGTCGCCCACGGGGCACATGGGACACAGAGGCGCCCTCTGCTGGCCTAAACGGCAACAGCAGAAGGCAGACAGGGAAGTCGAGGTGAGAACACCACAGGAGAGAGATTAGGGTTTAAGTGCCTTACTCAAGGGCACAACGGCAGGATCTGGCACCCAATTCTGATTCCGAAAACCCTCCGGTTGCCAGCTCACACCTTGCCAGATTTGTTTCCCCCGTCTGGCTCGGGATTCGAACTGGCAACCTTCCGGCTACAAGCCCGCTTCTCTAACCTCTGGCTACCTACCGCCCCATAATTACTATAAGTTACTGTAACTGAGTAGCTTTTTGTGTACCTACTTTTTAAGACAGTAATTATACTTTTATATATATTTTGACTGAATCATTTTTCACTACATTTTCAATCGCAACCATTACAGAGTATACATTTTGTAGGTTCTCCATAGTTAGATGGTCGCTCAGTTAACATTTGCCAAAACGCCATCCAGCTACAGTATAATTGGTTTGTGTTTGTCTGGTTGTTGTCTAGCTAGTTTGCTTGCCTTGTGAGCTATTTGGATAGCTAATAGCCAAAGAAACATCAATGTAGTAAAGATGTTGATTAATGGGGATTGGCATTTTCACTTTTAAACGTTTTGAATTTCACAATCTTCTTTTTTTTAAATAAAATTCAGTATTATATTAAAAAATATGCAAGATATATGCATAACTAAATCCAAATCCAGGAAAAACATAAATCCAAAAAGAGGATTTAATGGTGCCATAAGAAACATTTAAGAAAATGAGAAGGACGACCTGTGAACCAACTTGTTCTTTTATCTCGGCTTTTGTAAAGTCATAGCAATCTGAAAAAAAACAAAAAATGCTCTCATAAAAGCTCTCAGGGTAATAAAGTCAGTTTGATGTTCCCATATGCAGTCAGGGGGTTTATTTCCTGTCTTACAGCCTGTCTGTGTTAAATAAAACAAAAACAATTACGCTTAAATCATTTACAGCTCCACCGCTACAACTGCACACACACGCACCGCTCCATAACACAACCAGCCAGTACACTGTCCTAGGCTGCCACTCTTAACTCATCGACAATGCACACAGTCCAGTCCTCTGTGCCAATGACGTGTCATTAGATCACAGCTCTAAATCTCCCAACATGGCTCATATCCTATGGAGCACTGCAGGGCTTCATAGTGAAGCTCCAATGTAATCTAGAGGGAATGAAACCCAATTTATTTTGATGATAGTCAAAGAGAGCATCAATCAGGCACAGGGCGTATTACGGTGGAATACGGATCAGTATTTGTGTGCGAGCCCATCATTAGATCCAGGCATGAGATGGAGTCACTCTGCTAGTGTAATACTTATCCCATGTGTGAAGGGGGAGTCTCAACTCCAAACTGTACTTCACTCCCGATGCTCACTCACTCTCATGTATTTTAGGGTGATTGATGTCGTACATTAACATGGATTGAGGGCCAGCCTAGCAACAGAGAGCATATTTGTGTGCTCTAAGCGAAACACAAACCTAATAACTAGGCACAGAGGGATCATAAGTAGACAACTATATCAGCCACTGTGGAATACGGGAAGAAAGCTGGAATAAGAGACTGTATCGGTTTAGTTGGTCACATGGGTGCTATAAAACGATGGGTCATCTAAAAATAAAGTTGAGACGTAGAGAGAATAGTAATCCTGCACGTGTCTTCGTCTCTTTACAAACTTGAAAGCTTTACAGACACAACTGACCAAAATGAATGAATAAATAAATGATCTTGAGGTGAATGTTTGAACAAAAATAAGACTTGGACAAGAATGTTCATAAGATAGCCCTCGCATATCGCTCTGTGTAAACAGCCTAAAACCTTCAACTGCACTTCAAACCTCGGACATATTTGGGACTCCTGCTGTATTGTGTTCACAGTGGCTGCTGCAATAACCTAATATTTCCTTCTATTCTCAGGCTAGAACAGTGAGTAACATGTAGATGCATCATTGATCACTGTGTGCTTTGGGCTATATGAGGCTGTTAATATCTGAGATATATTCCTCTCAGAATGTGCTTTACTTTCACTGTCGCTGTCAGTGTTTTGCTGTATATTTTAGTTTGATCTCAGACATAAACAGTAAGTAGCTAGACCCTCCATCTGTGTTCCATGCCTGTTCTATTTTCAGTCCCAGAGAGTATGTGTGCTATGTTGTGTGTGTGTGTGTGTGTGCATGTGCGCGTGTGTGTGAATAATTGTGCACGTGTCTATTTACATGTGTGCGTGTAAGTAAAGGTTTGTGAACTTGTCGCGTTTGTGTGTGTGCATGCACGTGTATTTATATTGTTCTGCTTCACTTCCATTAAGCTCATTACTCGAACCCTTCACATTCACTTATTTGCAAACAAACCATATCACCATGATGAATTGAACATTGCCCTTTTATAGCATGTACAGCACAGGAAGTACGACATGGGCAATGCGACAATGAAAGGACTCCATGTGAAAATATTGGGAGTCAAAAAATCATGCATGTAAAGCCCATGTTAAAGACCAGAGGAGTAGAAAGGAGGAGGAGGCGGGTAGGGAGGATGGGAATCCCTGCTCGTGCTGCACATGTTGTCATCTGACAGTACAGTGTAGCTTTCACCAGAAGCAAAAAGAGAAAATATATAAAATGCTTCTCTAACAAGCCTCTGGGGACCTCCGCTGCCTGGCTGTCTGAAGAGGGAGCAGCTTGCCTGATGTAAAATGCGTTAGAAGAACCCAACAGAAACAGACTGCTGGGCTACATGCACATATTATTCTGTCCATACGGTCCACAGCAATGGCTTTGTCTATTGGTTTGGTCAGGTGCTACCACCAACGCATGCTGCTCGAGAGTGTACAAGAAACAAGGCAACAAATAGGATTTGGAACAGGTGGAGCAACTGTAAATAACACCGTAACCTATTCCCACGGCCTTTCAGTTTATTCTTAAACCTTTGTTGATCGCACCTTTTTCCAGCAATGCTCTGCTTCACATTCATGCAGTTACACACATTCACACCCAGGAGATGCCCAACACAACCGCAGTCTTCTACTGTTGGCCAAGTTCCACGGTTTCTTAACCAGTTTGGGATTTGAACCAGCAAACCTCTACCCTCACGAGCCGGCTTCTCTAACCTGCTGCCAGTTTTGGAAGCAACCTAGTTGAATGGCTTTCACAATTTTCTAATAAACATAGAATGTGTACAATTCACAAAATGAAAAATAGAAACACAAAAAAATAAATAACTGGACGCTTCTTTTCACCATGTTGCCATTCGCCAATATGAACTACAACTAAAAATATTTCCTTAATATTTACTAAGTTAAAATGTCACTCTTGTTCCCTGAAAGAGGGCAGTGGTTTGATAGTTAGTTTGGTTAACAAACTAAGCCCGCTAGATCTATTTAGTCACTATTTTAGATATTTACGTTTGCGTTTCCTTGCACATACATGCAGCTAATGCCTGTGATGGTTTTAGAGCCATTTTCAACGGCAGCTTCTTGGTAGTTATATAAAATAAAAATATAAACAAACAAGTGTTGGAGGTGTAGATTTTATGGTTTTGAGGAGCAGATACTTTTTCCAAACTGGCTTCCTGTGACACATGTGGCAGACACTGATAAGAGTTTTAAAGTCTTATTCAACCGCAAGGCGATTGTCACACTGACTTTACAAAACCACAGTCAAATTTGAATGACCAAGTTTGCGACAAAGCATAAACATCACATTTAACAAATTCAGTGTAACATCACATTTCCCAAATAGCAGACAGAGACCATTTACGTTTAATATCCGCTGGAACTAATAACGAAGCATACATTTGCCAAAGAACAGAAACACGTTTGTCTTTGCAAAATGCGCTGGCATCCCATTAATCTCATTTAGCACCAGTGTATGGAGAGCTATGACGGCACTTCCAATGGTAGAAACTCCCATGATGCATCATTTACTAACAAACTCATCTTTGGTTTTTCATCCACATCTCTCTACACTGCGAGTTACAGGAGCTGGCTCTGTGTAATTAATGAACATGTAACACTTTCTATGACTACCATAGCTATAGTGCATTACAATGGCACATAATGCCCTATGACCTAGTAACCTTAGTTATCTATTGGACGTTTTCTTAATCTCAATGGGACAATCTCTGATAGATTAGATAGTTCATATGATAATTGTATTTATTATGTATTGTACATTTTGTCTATAATGTTTTAGGAGTGCTGATATAATAGTAAGCATTATGTGTTCTTATAAGCATGGACGCATGGTCACAAGGCATTTTGAGTGCATTATATTTCCTCATAAGAGCCCTTATAATGCACTATAAAAAGTGTTGCCACGATTTTACTATCACAGCATCAAGTGTACACATTCTCACAACAAAAGCAGAGAAACCATAACTATAGCCACAATAGCCATTTCTGCAACTTTGGAATTTGGCCCCCAGAATGTTGTAGAGTGCCAATTTTAATGTAAGTTAATGTGTGAGGCATCTCATTATGTAAACCGAATGATGGATTTTGTAAAACACCATGACATTCACTGCCAAACAAAACGTTGATAAATCCAAATCAAATATCTTAATCATCTCTCTCTCCGCTTGTCTTGTTCCCATCAGATGGACCGCAACCCAGCAGCAGCCATGTGAGAGGAGCTGTCAGCAAGCAGACGATGCCCACGTCCAGCTAAAGCAGAGCAGCTCTCCCCTCCCTCCTGCTCCCTCCCTTCTTCCCATATGAGGACGAGAAGATGACTATCACCAGCCGGCAGTCCTTCAATGTCCTGACGGTCATCTTCCTCCTGCTGTCCACTGCAGGTCTGTCCAGTTTGGTGTGTGCTTAGCTTATCAGTCTGTCTGCCTGTCTGCCCCTCAAAGTTGATCTGTTTTCCATTATAGGAACCCCCTGTCTCTAATACAACAGTTTCAGCGTGTATTCCCACTAGGCAACTTTGGAGCGGTTTATTCGAACTCTGGAGCATTTATTCCCTTCGTTCGGTTCATTTGGGCAGGTGAGAACGATGCCATTCGAACTCGTTAGGAGTGAGAATGGCATCCGAGCCAACCACAAGAAACGATCCCAAAACTCAAGGTTTTATGGGTAAAAGGAGACAGATGTTGACATCTGCTAGCTAGCAGTTACTCCTACTAACTACTAACTAAAATGAACAGAGAGCAAACCACAGTCTCAGCTGATGCTCATATGCAGCTATTTCTTCATGTGTTGGTATGAGCACTAAAAAGGTCAATGACAGCGAAGAGTGCAGTTTGTCCATTATACTTAGCTAAAGTTAAAGGGACTGGAATCCATTTGTTTTGACTCCCCTCTGCTGCCAAAACCTCCAACCTGGCGGGATGACAGGTTACCGAAACTCTGTCCAATAAAGGAACTACTTGTGAGTCCATGTGACTTTTGTTTACAAGCCCTGGTTTGCTTGTAATCTGGCAGTATGTACCTCAGTGAACGAAATACAAAAATGCAATAAAGAAAACTTTTCCACTATGGTTCGGACCAAAGGAAACGAACTGTAGGTGTGATTTTACTCTTTAATATGAGGCAGTAGCACTAATTGACATTCGACTGTAGCTTATTACTGCAGTATGGAGGCCTTGGCTCTCGCTCTCTCAGCTCTCAGGTTGTAAACATAAAGCAAGAGCCAAACTGTTTACTGTATCCTAAAAATCAAGAGGTGTTAATGAAGTTAACATGGTGGCTGTGTTTACAACAGTGTCGTTACCAGAACCAGCCTGAGACTTCCCCCCCTTCCTCTCCTCTTTCCAATCCTTTAAGTCTTGCATCATTAGATTACTTTATGGTCCACTTCTGATGTTGCCAATACACTTCCCTGCAGCTGCTGACCTCTCCTTTATGCATCAAGGATTTATGGGATATAAATAATATGGGCTGATTTCAGAACCATCAGACTGACAAAAATAAATAAAAACATTTCAAATGTCATGTCAAGTTCTTTGAGTGGCATTTATGAATAAACAGTCTGATTCATCAATTTACTGGCTGTGATCAAACCCAGAATTTGAAAAGAAAAGTGTAGCCAAGTAAAAAGTGAGTAAGATCATGCTGCAATTTTACAATCCATTATTCCACTATTGTGACAAAATGGGTACGACCGCACCATTTGTCACTCATACATTATATCGTTTCATCCATGCATCAGTCTTTACATTAGTCCATCTCCACATGTTTTTTTAATTCCATCACCTGTTGAGTGCAGTAATTCCACTCTGTAACGCAGATGCACGTAACTATTCCGAGTATTTATGTATTTTGTGATGCATTCAATTATATTCAAAAATATATGCTACTGTGTAAAATAACGTAATGTTCAATACTAAGTGTCTAAGATACGAATGTTGTTTGTGGTGAGGTTGGTGAAGGCCTAGTGAGATAGTCTGTGGACTTGATGCCTGTATATAAGCAGTCAGCCTCTTACTTCACAAATGGCCCCATGCTACAGCTGTCCTTTGAGACATGCTTGTGATAAAGGGCTATATAAATAAACGAACTATCTTACAATTATGTTGGATCAATTCAGCAACGTGTATAATCAATACTAAAGTCAAATTGAGTTTTTCTCTTACTGTAAAACCTGTCCTTGACTTTAAATCATCCTGTGTGCTTCATTACCACGTCTTCCACCCTTTCATTCTACCTCCCTACTCTGCAGAAAGTCTGTCAATTAGAGTTGTTGAAGGGAAGATGGTCGGCCTTGTGGAAGCGTCTGTACCAAGCTCATTATAACCTGAAAGAGTTTTCTCCTTTTAAATGCTGATCTGTCCCTGCCTGTCATTCTTGACTTCACACCAAATCACAGCAGAACATTTTTATTGACAACACTGCCATTTTCCAGACTCTGTCGATGAAAGGAAAGACGCTAGACAAAAACAAACAAAATAAAAATAATTTGAGTGTACTTTACACAGAAGTGTCGCAATACACTTTATACTGACACTGAGAATGATGAAATAAGAAATCAAAGAGGTTCAATTGTTACAGTCATCAAAACATCAAACGGCACAAATAAATAATGAATTCAAGCCCAATACAGAGCAGAAAGCAGAGGACAACAGGCAGCAACAGCTGTCGTGTGAGTGTGTGCGTGCTTGTGTTTGTGTGTGTGTGTGTGTGTGTGTGTGAGCATGTATTTTGGGAGGCGGTGAGAATACAATTCATCTTTTCATGCAGCTTCCATATCACTTTGTAGCTACGTAGCTAGCAGGAATGCTCAGGAGGCAATCCGTCCGTTGAACTCATTACTGGTAATAGAATGTGAAAGGATGCCAAAAGGATGATCCTGATTGGTTATGAGGGTGTTAACGAGTGGCTTTGTCCTGGTCCATTGTGACGTGTGTTAACCATCATCAGCCCTGTAAATTGACACTGCCCATTATCTCTGGTCCATTTCTCTGACAGATTGGTAATTGGGATTATCTGCAGGAGTCTCACCTGCTGCTGAACGATATATCTGTGAATTAAATTACAGAATGAAAGCTTATTGGTTGCCAGATTACATATTCCATAAAAACAAGATTTCCTCTGACGATGCACAGATGTCTCGAGTGGCCCAGCTACTCTCAAGGAATGCTCCAGTGACATGGTGATGCATGTCACAAAATGTTCTGCAGCTAAATGTAAACAAATCAGAAATGGTATTATTTGACCTCCCAAACGCCTTTTAATTGTTCCATAATGAAATCATATGATATATAATATACTAAATTGAGGACCACATTGGAAATAAGTGTTTTATTATACTTTATGTGTTATCCTCTGTGCT
The DNA here is from genome assembly GCA_900312575.1 of Acanthochaenus luetkenii. Classification (NCBI taxonomy): domain Eukaryota; kingdom Metazoa; phylum Chordata; class Actinopteri; order Beryciformes; family Stephanoberycidae; genus Acanthochaenus; species Acanthochaenus luetkenii. The sequence goes on along the minus strand of OMOT01017873.1, from coordinate 51,108 downwards.
TATTTATATATTATGTTATTTACATGTATCACTTTTTACCAAATAAAATCAATCAATCAAATAGGCTCTCTGTCAGCCATTGTGAAGCCAGCTGCAAGAAAACTGTTATTTTTAATGCTGACTTCAGCTTTGATGAAAAAGTAAAGAGAGTGGTGCAGTCCTGCTTCCTTCAGATGAGTTTATTTAGTAATGTCATTCAAGCTTTTATTTCCTCACATTTAGTCTTTGTAACTCTCTTTATTCTGGCATCAACCAAAAGTTTTCATACTCTCCATGCTAGGATTTGTGATGTAATTTTGACATTTGATTTGGTATTTTCAGTCAGAAGCACTGACACTTCTATGCTCGCCTAAGGACCTACAAATTAGATGTATGTTGTTTTGTGGTGTGTAAGAATAAAGTTGGCAGTGCATTTGCCACCAGGGCCTGTATGAGTTATATGATGTCTCCATCTGATTGTTTTGGCTATTATATAGTTTGTATCTTATGTTCTACATGCCCTATGAATTATATTAATTGTCTCAATTCATATAATTTCTGCTGGATTGCTTTTAATAGTTTGACAACTGCAGGAATAAATATATTTCCTTAATAAATGAGTACATCTGATTTCCTAAGGCTTTTTTAAAGGCATTTCTGCTATATTAGATGGTATTGATTGGGGAGATTTAAATGACGTTGCGAGAGCATGGTCTGTGTCTTCGCTCACTGAGCCACCAGAATGCCTCTTTGCTGAGGAATTCTGATTGTATTTTACATCCAGAGATTTCTCTTCCCCTCCACTACAGCCCTCTCGGCTCATTACCGAGTGTGTGAACCTTACTCCGACCACAAGGGGCGCTACCACTTTGGCTTCCACTGCCCACGCCTCTCAGACAACAAGACCTACATGTTCTGCTGCCACCACAACAACACTGCCTTCAAGTACTGCTGCAACGAGACCGAGTTCCAGACTGTCATGCAGATCAACCTCACCACCACCTCAGATGGCTACGCACACAAGTGAGTAATAACAATAATAGATGACACCATGATAAGGGCCCCAGGACAAGGGAGGGAGTTAAGCCACTGTGGTAGTAGGCAGCAGTGCCATGCAGCAGCATGAGTGTATGAAGGATGAGTGAGCGCCAGATATATGAACCGCCTAGTTCTCAGAGTTAGGTTGTGGTCGTATGTGATTGGTGGACATATCGAGCACATGGCGTATGACTACCGTGTCCCGCCTGAAGTACTACGAAGCTCCATTATGGTTGGGCTGAAAGTTTTGTGTGAACAGCCATGCGAAACAACTTGACAATTTGTGAGGCAAGATAAAAACAACCTGTTACAGACTGGCTCATAAGCTATTTGCTCCCCTGACAATATCACATTTATTGACATCATTTGCCTCCTGCTCAAAGGGTATGTTGACATTGATCTACACCTACAGAGGGATTCAAAACCACCACAGAGAGGAGTAGATGCTGAAAACAATTGCTCTGATGTTAGTGGGACGCCTCCACATGATCGCTAAACTAAGGCAGGCTATTCTAACAAGTATCCCCATTTGATACAACACAGTATCCTAGACTGCATCATAGTACATAATTATATGCAACGAATCACAGTGTAGCACTATACTGTAATTACCTCTGCCAACTGAGTTTGCTGGGAGGTTATGTTTTCGCCTCTGTCTTTTTGTCTGTTTGTCTGTCTGTCTGTCTGTTAGCGGGATATCTCAAAAAGTTATGAACAGATTTGCACAAAAGAGACAGAGTTGCCACTTTTAAAGTCATATTGCATGGAACACATTATGTTTTTATAGAATTGTTCAGTCTTGCCACTCATTTTTGTCAATCGAATCAGGCCATGATTTCTCATATACTTCCAAAATACCTGTATAGGTTGACACCTAGGCTTTATGGATGGCTTCCTTGGTGGAGGTCTGCGCTCTAGTGAGTGCATTTTCTAGTTACTAATACTATACTGCACTATTACATGCCACACTATATTTCCATGGTGGACACATAGGCCTAAATGCACATTCACCCTTTGCAGCATAAACAGCTTTAAGTTGAGTAGAGGACACAGAAAAATGAGCCTCTTATTGTGTGGGGGCCACTCAGTGGGAGGTATGGGTGACAAAAACAGCTCTCTCCACTAATGCCCTCTCAGCACGGCTCTATCTCGGGCGGTTCACATTGCCCTGCAGCAGGTCATGATATTTCATTTTAGTGGCAGATCGCCTGTTGTGCCACTGTTTCATCTTGGCTCACTGGAGAGTAGGGCTGTGAACTTGATATTTACCACTGGCCAAGCGAGTGAAATTGGCCATAATGTTGCTCCTCTCACCCTGCCTGGTGAAAGTGGAGATCGGAGATTATGAGTTTATTACAATCCAAACTAAGACCAAGGGTATTTGGCCTCTGAGTGGTTCTACAGTCGATGCAAAGTAGCATTTGGTTCCTCAAGTTGTTACGGAGTTACTCTGTAAGTAGTGGACATGCCACATGCTACTGAATTGAGAATGATCTTCGGAAAAAAACAACAAAGAAAAGCTACAAATGTGTGTGACAGATCATTAATTGGATCTGCTTTTTTTCTTCACAGAGGTTGCCATGTTTAATATTACATAACATTTGTTTGAGTTATGTGGTGATGATCGATCCCTCCAAGGCCTGTCCACATAGTCTCGTTTCCTTAACCTTAGGTTTACTCAAATACAGCCCTGCATGGAAAGCCGGTTGCCCTTAAAACCACCTTAATAGACATGCAGATTAAATCATAAGCAAATCATGAGTAATGTCTCATAGGCATAGGGGAGAGGAAAGGTAAATTAAGGATACATTTGGATTTGAGTGCAGTAACAGTATATGCCTGCCTTGGTGCTCATTCAAGCAACTCAAATGTTCATTTTGTAGCTATTTATTCAGATAGATATCCCTAAGGCAACATAAATGGATTCAGTTGAGTTACTGAACTAGAATGGCTTCAATGACTACAGTCAAACAGTTTACAAAGGGTGCACACATACGGAAAGGATGGGTTTCCCTCTAAATAAATCTCTGTTCAGTCAGGACACTCACGTCGTTAGATAAACCATTTATAGCAACAAATGGTAATACAGTTGGATTGGGCGGTGTGGCTCTGCTCCCGGGATACTCAAAGAACAAATTCAAGTTTCGAGTTTTTATTGATCACATACACAAATCTCATGGCAGTGAGATTTGTGTATGTTCCCATATGCATCTCTCTCAATTTGCAACACAGTAAACATTTCAAATCTATGCAAGCATGTACACAGATTTGGACAGTGTATTGGACAGAGCCTAAGAGATGCACATCATTTAAATATGATGACAATATAATAGACATAGTGAGTCAACATAGTATGAATTCCTGAGTGCTAATGCAGGAGGAGGCTGGGAGATGGAGGGAGTTCAAGCACTGTGGCAGCAATGCGATGCAGCAGCATTAATCTGAATAATAATAGTCAGAATAATGTTCTTTGTTCTCTCTAATGGAAGCTGAGTGTTGCATCCTAATAGGAATGAACCGCTTTCCATTTGTGGTATTCCCCAATTAGGTTTTCTCAACTCCATAAAAAGACATATCACACCCATAGACCTTTAGGACCCCAATCTTCCTGAATTCTGATGCTCAAATGCAACGCTATTTGGGCACATTTACCTTGTTGTAAGTTATGGATGTGGATGGACTGAGAGAAAGTTCAAATGACGGAAGAGTGTTTGTCATTGTCTTTCCCCACCCAGACTACATTGTACTAATGCTTTCAGTCTCTCTCCCCTGCAGTAACTACACAGCCCTGGTCGGCGTGTGGATCTATGGTTTCTTCGTCATGGTGCTGCTGGCCCTGGACTTTCTCTACTACTCAGCCATAAACTATGAGCTGTGCCGGGTCTACCTGGAGAAATGGGGTCTGGGAGGACGCTGGCTGAAGAAGGCTAGGAGTCAGTGGCACAGATCCATGCCAGAGGAGGCCCAGGCTCAGGCCCAACCCATGGTCCCCAGTCACTACCAGCCCAGACACAGCCTCAGAGGGGACAGCCACAGTCCCACACTCCTGCCCTATAACACATCCACCGCCTGGTGAGTCACTGTCTGTCACACACCGATTGCCAACATGCAATAAGGCAAGGATTTCTATTGTGAAGCTACAATGATCAGCAAATAGACTATAGATGCTTTGCAGCTGCGTCACAGATCTCCTAGCAACCAAGGCTGGTGCCATCATGGAAGTCCAGTGAAGTGGCTGTGCGGGAATAATGGCCTAATATATAACAACCGGGCTAGAGAAAGAGAGATACATGAAAGAGATCGTTGGGGTGTGGTAGACTTGCAACAATGCAGGACAAATTAGAGCATCTTTAGCTCTAATAACCCATAAAGCCCCGCACTTTCTTGAGTTCCTTGTTATGAGTGCATGTGTACACACACAAGCATGCACACATGATTACTACCTATCAACGCTACATGCCGAATCCACGCAAAATGTTAGCATCAACTCAATTCACTGGTAAATAATTAATTAATTCCAACATAATATTTGTCTTCCGACTAAGAAATACAGACTTTATCAATATTTTAAGACTACTAATGGTACATTTTCGGCTGAGCATCTGATCTGTATTTGTCTTTCATCTCAAAATAGCTGCACTCCGTCTCAAACAGCAACCTCTGTTTAATAGAGACATTTTCCTAGCGTTCACTCTTACCAACTCATTACAGAACTGTCATTATTAATGAATAGAAAATAAATATAACGTGCAGCTCCACGGCCCCTAACTCACATTTAACCAGACTGTCTTTCTTGACTCAGAGTTACATTAGAAAATCCTGATCTAATTTTTGGAGGAAAAACACCATCTGCTCTACGACCTTTCAGTTTCTCTTTTTATGACCTTTCAGAGTAGTCATAGGATTTACTTTAGGCAACTCTCAAGGTGTGTTAGGCTTTGTGTTACTGTTACTACAACATACAAGATGACTTACAAGGGTAGTGTGAACTATAACATACAGCAGCCCTGGGGAACATAATTTGTTTTGGCAGACATTGTTGGGACTTTCATGGTACAGCTGCACAATCATAAAGCACAATCTGCACAAACCTAAATTTGAGGCAGTCGATTTTTCATTCAGATCTCAGTCTCAGATACTGTTCCTATCAGTCTGACTGGGGCTCAGACCCTCTTCCTAGAGGTAGACATCTCTCTCCGGCCATGATAATTTAATGAGGGCAGAGGTTTGACAAATGGGTTTGGAACCAGTGTGGACTGTGCAAGCCAAGACTGTGACACAGATAGAGGAGCTGGGACGCTACAGAGGCATCCTGGGGCTGCTCTGCTGGTGGAAACATGCTTAACTAAGATTGTACATGTCCATGGAGGCTCCTCATTAGACATGAAGTCAGTTTAGCATGAGGGGACTCATCGATCTCAGACTGGGTAGGTTGACCTATACTGGCAGCTCTCCAGCTTAAGCAGGAGCATGTCTATAAAAAGGTATTGGAACTGGAGCAGAATGCTCATTGTGAATGACAAAGTGAGCTTAGAGGGTGAGAGCACGCTCACTTCATGGCAATTCATGCTGATGAGCAATGGGAACTGCTTTGCCCGATGGCACATAATATTAGGATGAGCGGTACTAAGGTTTGGGGTAATCTTGTAAGAACACTTTCCAATGAACAGGGCAGTATTCACAAAGAGCTAAGAATACTTTTATATAGTAATTCACTATGACAGATACTGGGGGCCTAATTCAGTCACAAGTATTTACCGAGTTTCTGGGGCAAGATTAGAATAGCTTGCTTTCACATCGCGAAGAGCTGATAGGTTTGCACTTTCACAGAATGAAGCAATACAGATCACATTTACACCTTTTCTCGGGTGTGGTAAGTAACCCCTTGTTGTGGCTGAAGTGTATAATACAGTGGATGTTGCCCACACAGTGCGTCATCAGAATGCCTTTGGTTTATTTGTGGGGGTACAGAGCTTTATCCCCCAGAGAGGATGCAGGGCAATGGCTGAGAAAACTGGGTCCACTTAGTTTGGCCTCTGTTGGCCAAATGTAAACAAACAGAGGCGGGGTCAAGTCCCACAACTGGCGCAGCAGCATCTAAAAACAACCCAGTCGCACAACACATCTGGAATACAGCACACATGGTTACCAGTACGGCACAGCAATCTTGACTGTGAGTCAAAGTCTCAACTCATCTCTCTTCTGCATAGATCTATTTTCTTCAGAGAAAGTGCAGCTTGGCATTCAGCGTGTGGGAATAGTGTTAACCATAAGGCTGCGTGAGAGGGCTGGTATGTGCGGCTTCACTTCAGCGTGGGCGGCCTGGGAATGTGTTACCCTTTATTCTTTATCTGCTATTCAGGTATTCAGTTCCAATTTGAACAAATAAAGGACACTTCAATACTATCAGCTCTCGCCAAACTTGTATGATCCGCGTGCGAGCAAGACAACACTGCCACGTCCGATTTTATGGTACAATGCCTCTTTTCTTCACGAGTAACAGCAGGGAATAATGCAGCGCTTAATGGCAACACCAAGGTAGCCCATGTAGGATTGAAACCTGACAAGTAGAGCTATAATATATGCCATCTGAAGGTCTCTCTTGTCCCAAGTGCCACACTGTACGATACCACGGGTGAATATATTGGTATGGGTACGGTAGCATCAATGCTGCAACACTGATTGAACTGCATAGGACCACAACCTAGGCGTACTGTCTGAGGAAAAGCTATTCCTGATGAAAAGATGCTCTAAGCTATCACATTTCCACATGATAAAGTACATTTTTGACATCACAGTTCTCAGGGGAACTCTCTTACGACCCTTAAATGGCAGCAAACACAGCTGTTCCCTGAAGCGCTCAGCTGCATTAAAGCCCTTAACTGCTGTCCCGGCTATTAAAAAAATCAGAACTTTGGTTTTGGTTTGATGTCTGGTTGTGTCAACCCTCTTTGCCCAGTACATAAATGCACTTGTAGCACTTCGTGGCACTGGGTAGCAACAGCATCTTCTGGATTTGTCTTCTCTATTATTACCTCTTCTACATTCCTTCCTGTAGTGGGCCCACACTGATATTCTTCCCCTAAACATTGCAAATAAGAGCTGATCTGCAGTTGGGTCAGGGTTTACCGCACCTTTGAGCAAATATAGTCCCGTACTGATTGAGGCTTGGCGGGTAATGCACTTGTTTATGTTTGGTGGCAGAATTAAAAATACATGACTTGATGTTGGTTTGATGTCTGATGAGTATCGGCCAAGAGTATCATAGCTGAAATTGAGCAAAATTAGGTGTGTGGCAACATCAAATGACACCCCTGCACATCAACAAGAACAGATGTTAAAAGAGTTATTTCGCAATTAGTAAACCACTTGGCACCAACTCATAGCAGAGCCGTGTGCCAGTCTCCACCCGACCCAAGGTTGGTAGCGTGCTGAGCCAGCTGAGCTCAGGCATGATGGGTAGAGTGGTACCACCAAGGCGGCATCTGTCACCAAATTCAGCATTCCTGACTCACCAGCTGTCATCACACGGCCTTTTTTCAGTCGTGCTTCGTTGACTCGGCGTTATCGGCTTGTCTGCCGTCTAGTAAATGGAGTCTCCATCACTCACTCAGTCACTGTCTGTTACATTTCTTTGGTCATAGTTAGCCACCCCTAACGCCGGCACCTAGGCCTGTCCGCCTGGCTGACAGGGAAATGACACACAGCTTCATTCTGCTCAGCTCGGGAAGCTGAAACGGCATTTTACATATTTTGTTGTTGTTTATTCGTCACCGAGTGTGATCAAAGCTCTGTCTCCTACATATTTACATGAATCCTTGAACGCGCTGCGTGGTTTTCTGTAGTAATAATAGCATTGTACATTATGAAATTATGCCTGCCCTGTCTGTCTATAGAGCAGCATGGCCAGACCTTGTCCAATTACTGCATCACTCTCCATGTGGTGTGCAAGTTAATTAACATCATAGATGCTGCACAAGACAGCCAGAGAGTTCTGCTGCAAGCTAAAGAGAAAGAGCATAAGAACAGGTTCAAATTGTAGAACAATTGTTAGCATTGCCATTGGCGTTGGTGGCTGCAATGTCTGAAATGTATTGTGTATATGTTTGTTCTGTATTTAAGATCTGTTATTAGAAGATGTACCAAATGATTTAGAACTGTTGTCATACATTTACATTGCATTTTAGACATTTAGATGATTAGTGCAACAATATAATACGCTTTTAAAGTCATTGTTAGCAAACATTACTGTACAAGCAACCAGTATTAAGGAGTGCAAAGGTCAATGCTACAGCACCCCGACAATAGACAAATATTCAGATGTCCCTTGAATGGTGACAGAAGAGTGCAAGGTAAATAAATAAGCATTAAGGAGAGACGTCAAAATTACACAAACAAAATAGTTATATTATTTGTAGAGCAAGTATAAGTAGAAGATACTGTATGGGTGAGGGGATGTGATTCATGATGAGAGGTGGATGTGGATGTGGATTTTCAAGCCAATATTTTGTTACATAAAGATCCATTTCAGTCACTCGCCTAAAACATGTCCCTGTTGCTCAGTAGGATCCAGGCGATTTCCCCAAACAACTGCCGTGGCAACTCAGTGGGATTTGACGACACCAACAATGTGTGCTCCGGGCTTAAAGATGGCTAATGTTTGCAGGGGATAAAGCAGTGATATAGCCTCCATTTTATTCTGTGTGATCTGTCTGAGACTATTTAAAAGTTCAAGTATGGTTCTCTTCTAACATTCTTGTTTTCCTTTTGGGCAGAATGATGCTGCAAGAGGACAAATGGAAGAGTAGCAATGCCTCGTTTGCCACAGAGGAGAGTGACCCACAGACACCCATCTCTGGACCACAGACACAACTCACATTGGTGGGCTAGCCATACTGGAGTAGCTAGCAATGACTACCGCCCCTTTCTTATGAGCACAAAACACCCATGCACCAACAGAAGCAGGCCAATACGGCCTATAGAAACAGAGGAGGACCGTACTGCTGCTACCACACCACAGCAGACACATTCAACTGCTCACAGGTTGTTCAGTGGCCCCCTGAAAGGGTTGACAAGGTATGGAGTACCCCAAGCAAATCTGAGCTGAACTGGATGAACTGTTGCAAGCGAGGAGGCTTGCCTGTTTAAAAAAGAAAAGAAAAGAAATAATAATCTTTCTAGATATAACGTGTTTATTACACTGCTGTGTCAGTTTGTGTTCAGTAGCAGTTAGACACAGTTGTGGGTTATCTATTTGGCGATTTATTTATGTGAACTAGTCAGAGAAATATACGAGTGGTTAGCATTCAGAACATGTTAAAGCTGAGGTCGATGCTGAGCATCTCACTTAGAGTAGGGTGTTTTAGTTACTTGCTGAGTCCACAGACACAGAAATGTCTCCGCTGCCGTGCTGAAAAACAACATCTATGAAATGTTTTTGGTCTCCTGCGAAAAGAGCGATTTCTCTACATTGTTTGAGAAGGACATAATGCCATACAGTAAAACTGCTGTAGATCTTTTTATTTTATTTTTTACATTAGGTCATCAATATTTCTCAGTGGCTCGGTGAAGGTGAAGAAAGGGCTCTTGAAAACCATCAATACGTTATCTCACCCAAAACTAAAACAAAGATCAGGGATGCCTCCATAACAGCAAAGAGAGCTAGCTTTAAATGCTAACTTCAAGCTAAATTATTTATTGTATTTGAGTCTACTTAATAAATAAACAGAAAGCAAGTATGTGTGAAAGTTTCCTCGGTAACCTTGTCCAATGGCTTGTTCGCCCTTCCTCATTACTGGGGCTGCCTGGGAAAAAAAAAGCTCCATTAGCAATATGATACAAATGAATATCTATGTGGTTAATTTATCAGGAGCGCATATGTCCCACAATGGTAATAGACAATTGTAAGAGATTAGCCATAATAGAAAAACCCATAAAAAAAACCTTCACTGTCAGCAATAATGTACAGTAGCTTATTCAGAGGGATGGCATTATATGTAAAAGACAGAGGCGCTGACCAAATAAGCATAAAGGTGCACTGGATAATCACGGAGGTGCATCACAGAGATTTACACTGGTTACATTTAATGGGAAGGTGAAGTCAATGGAATGGACATATTTCAGGAGAATTAACTCATATTGAATATGGTCACCCACCGTTTCCCTGTCAGCTTAAACAATCACAGTGTTTAAAAGGAAAGCTATTGCCTCACGGGGAATTATGCTCACCTTCTGGACTAACTGCTGACAAGTCCTTTCTCAGTGATTTACAAAACGCTGTCTTCTCTGTCTGAGGAGAGCATATAAAGCAGCTGCTGGTGCCAGATTGTATGTGAGGGACGGAGTGTGATGGGGGAAGACCAGATGGTGAGAAGGTAGGTACAGTAGGAGATGGGTGTGTCTGTCTCAGTCTTGCAGCTGTCACCTGTACTCTTGCAGCTGCCA